>JAQZBX010013388.1:0-39943 GCA_029593785.1 Cabassous unicinctus | reverse complement strand
AGGAAATAATGGCTGAAAACTTCCCAACTCTATTGAGGGACATGGACGTACATGTCCAGGAAGCACAGCGCAAGCCAAACAGTATAAATCCTAACAGGCCTACACCAAGACATATACTTGTCAAATTGTCCAATGCTCAAGAAAAAGAGAACACCGAAAGCAGCGAGATCCATCACAAGGGAAAAGAGATCCATCAATAAGATTAAGCACTGATTTCTCATCTGAAACCATGTGGGCAAGAAGGAGGTGATACAACACAGTTAAGGTGCTAAAAGAAAAAACTTTCAGCCAAGAATTCTCTATCCAGCAAAGGTGGCATTAAAAAATGAGGGAGAGTTCAAAATATTCACAGATAAACACAAATTAATAGAGTTTGACAATAAGAAACCTGCCATTCAAGAAATACTAAAGGGAGTCCTGCAGATTGAAAGGAAAAACAGGAGGGAGAGAGTTGGAGGAGAGTGTAAGAATAGCTGAAAAGATAAAAAGAGAAATATAAACAACATATGACATACATAAATGTAAAGAAAATATGGCTAATATAAGTAATTCCTTGACAGGAATAACATTGAATGTTAATGGCTTAAACTCTCCAATCAAAAGACACAGACTGGCAGAATGGATAAGGAAATATGACCCATTTATGCTGTATACAAGAAACTCATCTTAGACCCAGGGATGCAGGGAGGCTGAAAGTGAATGGTCAGAAAACAATTTTACATGCAAACAATAACCAAAAAGGGGTGGAAGTAGCTATACTAATATCGGACAAAATAGACTTTAAATGCAAAACTATTGTAAGAGACAAAGGCGGCCACTATATATTAGTAAAAGGGGTAATCTATCAAGAAGAAAGAACAATCATAAACATTTATGCACCTAACCAGGTCGCCTCAAAAAACATGAGGCAAACATTAAAAAAACTAAGTGGAGAAATAGATGCTTCTACAATTATAGTGGAGGGCTTTAATACACATTATCACCATTACACAAAACATCTTGACAGAGAATCAATAAAGAAACTAAGAACTTGAATAATATATTCGAAGATCTAGAACTTATAGACATATACAGAACATTACACCCAAATACAGCAGGATATACATTCGTCTCAAGTGCACATGGATGATTCTCCAGGATAGACCACATACTAGGCCACAGAACAACTCTCAATGAATTCAGAAAGATTGAAATTATACAAAGTAATTTCTCTGACCACAATAGAATGAAGCTGGAAATCAGTAAGGGGCTGAGAAGCAGATTAGGCACAAAGATATGGAAGTTAAACAACATACTCTTAGGCAATCAGGGGGTCAAAAGAGGAAAATGCAAAAGAAATAAGTAACTACCTTGAAACAAATGACAATGACAACACAATGTACCAAAACCTACAGGATGCAGCAAAAGCAGTGCTGAGAGGCAAATTCATAGCCACAAATGCCTATACTAAAAAAGAAGAACTAAAATCAAAGATCTAACTGAACACCTGGGGAAATTAGAAAAAGAACAATAAACTAACCCCAAAGGAAGTAGAAAGAAGGAAATAACAAAGATTAGAGCAGAGCTAAATGAAATTGAAAATAAGAAAGCATTAGAAAAAATAAAACCAAAAGCTGGTTCTTGGAGATTAATAACATTGAAAAACCCTTGGCTAGACTAACAAAGAAAAACAGAAAGAAAATGCAAATACATAAAATAAAAAACAAGGAAGGGGATATCACCACTGACCCCAAAGAAATAGAGTATCATAAAAGGACACTTTGAAAAATTGTATGCAAACAAGATGGACAATTTAAAGGAAACACACAAGCAGCCTACACTGACGAAAGAGGAAACTGATGATCTCAACAGACCAATCACAAGTAACAACATTGACTTAGTCATCAAAAACCTCCCAACTATGAAGAGCCCAGGACCAGATGGCTTCACAGGTGGATTCTACCAAACATTCCAGAAAGAACTACCACCAATCCTGCTTAAACTCTTCCAAAAACCAGAAGTGGAGGGAACATTGCCTAACTCATTCTATGATGCCAATATAATACCAAAGCCAACAGAGACGCCATGAGAAAGGAAAACTATAGACCAATCGCTCTAATGAACCTAGATGCTAAAATCCTCAACAAAATACTTGCTAATCATATTCAACAACACATCAAATGAATTATACAAATGAATATTTCATCTCTGGTATGCAAGGATGGTTCAACATAAGAAAATCAATCAGTGTTTAATATATCATATAAACAGATCGAAAGAACAAAATCACATGAAAACCCACAGCTAACATCATATTCATGATGAAATCCTAAAAGCTTTCCCTCTAAGATCTGGAACAAGACAAGGATGCCCACTGTCACTGCTCTTATTTAACCTGTGTTAGAAGTACTTTAGAAGATATAAAAGGCATCCAAATTGGAAAGGAAGAAGTAAAAATTTCACTATTTGGAGATGACATGATCCTATACCTCGAAATCTCAAATATACCTGAGAAGTCTAGAACAAAGCTTCTAGAGGTTTTAAATGAGTTCAGTAACGTAGCAGGTGATAGGATTAATGTGCAAAAATCAGTAACATTTCTGTACACCAATAATGAGCAATCTGAGGAGGAAATCAAGAAAAAAATCCCATTTACAATAGCAATTAAAAGAATCAAATACCTAGGAATAAATTTAACTAAAGATGAAAACAACTTGTATGAAGAAAACTACAAAACACTTTTAAAGGAAATCAAAGAAGATCTAAATAAATGGAAGAATATTCCCTGTTCATGAATAGGAAGACTAAACATCATTAAGATGTTTATCCTACCCAAACTGATTTACAAATTTAACACAATCCCAATAAAAATTACCACAGCATTTTTTACTGAATTGGAAAAGCTAACTATGAAATTTATTTGGAAAGGCAAGGGGCCCCAAATAGCCAAAGATGTATTGAAAAAGAAAAACGAAATCTGAGGAATCACACTACTTGACTTTAAAACATACTGCAAAGCTAAAGTGGTCAAAACTGCATGGTATTGGCACAAGGATAAACATAGAAACCAATGGAACCGAAATGAGAATTCTGATATAGATCCTCGCATATACAGTCAACAGATATAAGACAAGGCCACCGAGCCCCTCAACTGGAAGAGAATGGCCTCTTCAACAAATGGTGCTTGGAGAACTGGATATCCATATCCAAAAGAATGAGAGAGGAACGCCATCTCATACCTTATACAAAAAATAAATCAAGATAAATCAAAGATTTAAATATAAAAGCCAAGACCATAAAGATCTTTGGAAGATAATGTAGGGAAGCATCTACAAGATCTTATATTAGGAAATGATTTCATGAACTTTACATCCAAAGCATGAGAAATGAAAAAAGAAAATAGATAAATGGGACTCCTCAAAATTAAAACCTTTTGCAACTCAAAGGAGTTTGTCAAGAAAGTGAAAAGGTAGGCTACTCAACGGGAGAAAATATTTGGTAACTATATGTGATAGGGGCCTAATATCCAGCAAATATAAACAAATCCTACACCTCAAAAATAAAAAGACAAACTACCCATTTAAAAAATGGGCAAGTGATTTGGATAGATACTTCTCCAAAGAAGAAATACAAATGGCTAAAAAGTACATGAAAAGATGTTCAACATCCCTAGCTATTGGAGAAATGCAAATCAAAACTACAATGAGATATCATCGTACATCCATTAGACTGGCGGCTATTAAAAAAACAGAGGACTACAAGTGTTGGAGAGGATGTGGAGGAATGGGAACCCTTACCCACTGCTGGTGAGAATGCAGAATGGTACAGCCATTGTGGAGGACAGTCTGGCGGTTCCTCAGGAAGCTAATTATAGAACTGCCATATGAATCAGCAATCCTGCTATTGGGTATACCCAGAAGAATTGAAAGCAGGGACATGAACAGATATATGCACACCAATGTTCATAGCAGCATTATTCACTATTGCCAAAAGGTAGAAACAACCCAAATGTCCATCAACAGAGTAATGGATAAGCAAACTCTGGTATATACATACGATGGAATATTACTCAGCTGTAAGAAGGAATGCAGTATTAACACATGGGATAACCTGGATGAATCATGAAGAACTTATGTTGAGTGAAGGAAGCCAGGCACTGAAGGACAAATATTACATGACCTCAGTGATATGAATTAAGCAAATTGAGCAGACTCCAAGAGCTACAGTCTGGAAGACAGGTTTACAGGAGACAGTAAGGGAGTAGAGGATTGTGAACCAATGCCCATATGGGCAAAATCTATGATAAGGTGGAAGGGTATAGTTGTGCAGTAGATAGGCATGACAGTGGTGCAGTGATACTATTGGGTTGGGCGGTGCTGGCCTGTGAGAGGGATAGGGTGAAGGGGATTTGCACTGTCCATGGAACTTGGGGGGAGAGTCGGGGGAGTGAACAGATGAACTCTGGGGATTTGAGGGTATGTGGTTCAAACTACAATGTTGGGAATGTTCTTCTGGCAAATAGGCAGGGTAGGGTTACTGGTTTAGGGTGTTGAATATGGGGGCATGTGGGACCGGGTGCACCCGGGGCAGGATTCCAGGGAGTATGTGAGTGTTCATCCTGTCATAGTGCCTTGGTGGGTAGAGACCCACATGATGAATGGGAAGGTGTTGGACTGCCATCCTGGGGAGTTCTGCTATGTTCTCAAACAGAGAGGCGGGAATCTCTCAAGAGCATAGGTAGTGCCTAATAGGAAAGGACAGGCCAGTATGTCAAGTCTTCAATGTTGTTGCAAGTAACTTGTTCTTCAAGGAGTGAAGCTTGGTGGTTGCAGTGGGCCTTGAGGGGAGGGGGAGGGAGGAATAGAATAGATGGAACATGGGGCATTTGGGGGGCATTGGAATTGTTCTACATGATCTTGCAATGATGGATACAGGCCATGATAAATTTCATCAAAATTTATAAAAGTATATGGTCCAAAATGTAAACCATAATGTAAATCATTGACAAAGGTTAGCAGCAATGCTTTAATATTTGTACATCAATTTTAACAAATGTACCACCCACATGTAAAATGTTATTATTAGGGGAAAGGGGGAGTATGTTGGGTATATGGGAATCCCCTATATTCTGTATATCACTTTTCTGTAACCTAAAGCTTCTTTGAAGATAAAATGAAAAAAATAAGACACTGGAGTAATAAATGGAAGAAAATGTCACTGTATATATAAGACAACAGATCTCACAGTGATGAATAGACATAATGCCAAAATTAATTTATTTTATTTTTTATTTCAAATTCTTTTTAATTTTTTGTATTTTGTCATTTTTAAAACTATAATTATTATTTCATTTTCTTATTAATTTTACTCAGATATTTTGTTGGCTTCATTTTTGAAGAAGTTTTGGATCACAGAAGGGTTACAACTATGGCAGGGGAGGATCATTGGTGTGGACTGTCAGTGATGGGGGATACATGGCAGTAGGTTCACCTGGGGCATACGTATAAGGCATATGAAAGAGTTCAAATGTTCATGGGGCATTGTCATGGTGTGGAGATCCAATTCCCACAACGAATATCCAATTCCCATCCTGGTGAGCTCTGCCACATTCTCTAATGGGACAGCAAGAACCCCCCAAGTACAGGGGCAGTGACTAGTGAAGGAGGATGGATCATCGAAAGGCCCTTGATATACTGATGATTGTACTTATGAACCTTTTCCTTTGAAACTGAAACTTAGCCTAGTATTACAGGTTGCCTAAGAGTTACCTCCTGAAAGCCTGCTTATTGCTCAAATTGGGCCTCTTTCTAAGCCAAACTCAGCATATAAATGCATTACCTTCCCCCTGCGTGGGACATGACTCCCAGGGATAAGCTACCTGGCACCGAGGGATTGCTACCAAGCACCACCTAGCAATGCAACTGGAAAAAGACGTTGACCAAAAAGGGGAAAGGGGAAAGACAAATGAGTCAGGAGGTCATTCCAGAGCACATCTCAACAGGATCTCATTGACTGCCACAGTAAATATTGCCTCAAATAGCGGGGCTCCTGAGGACTCTGGAGACATCCAGATACTATAGGCAGGGCTGACAGCTCAGGAGTTTGGCACCCTGTCAGTGGGCCCTACTTTCAAATTTATGCTCCCCAGAGTGAGAGTTGAACTCAGTTGTGGTTTCCCTACACATGGCTCTTCTGCCCCTTCTATTTGAACCTATAGTTAATACTAGAGTTGATATGTTTATGTTCAAGAGACTTAAATCTTTTGGCTTTCCATGTGCCAGTTGGGCCCTGAATCTCAACAGAGTTACAACATCTACTTTTCAGTTCACTGGACTCACCCAAGACAACTAACAGGGAAATGATGATGGACAATGACCATCCCAAGCAACAGAGTCTACAACTGCAAGCAAGACAGTCCCATTCATCTGCCCCATAGGATCTAAGCCCCTCTCAATTAGAGGTGGAATGGGCATCACCATCCCAGAATCCTCAGAAATGGGGAATGAACAATAGACTAGAGTAGACTTATTGTCATTCTGCTATAGAACTTGCTGTGATTCTAGCAATGGAAGAACTTTTATCATTGATATGGAGGCAGTGGCCACGAGAGGTTCTGAGGGGAGGGAGGGGGAGATAGAGGTGTAATATGGTGGCATTTTTGGGACATTGGAATTGTCCTAAATGACATTGCAATGACAGATACAGGCCATTATATAGCTTGTCATAACTGACAAAATTGTGCGGGAGAGAGTTTAAACTATAATGTAAACTGTAGTCCATGGTTAGTAGTAATGCTTCAATATGGGTTCATCAATTGTAACAAAGGTACCATAATAATGAAGGATGTTGTTAATGTGGGAAAGTGTGGGAGGCGGAGGGAGTGAGGCATATGGGAATCCCCTACATTTTTTATATATCATTTATGTAATCTAAGTATCTTTAAAAAAAAAAAAAAGGTTCCCTTAATTTCAGGGTAATCTTTATTTGAGGACAAAATGGTATCAAAGACATCCACATTTTCTAACCTCTAGATTAATCCTCCAAATTCCGAGAAAAAATAAACTGGGACCTTGTAAAAGAATTCTATAAAGACAAGAGTTTCATATACCAAACACATTAATAGAAATTCAATGGTTCTTCAATTTTGTTCAAAGACTTTATAATTATTGGTAGAAAAGTCATGTTAATTGGTTTGTATATTATGCGTAAGAGTAAAAGCAATGTTGAATTAATGCTTAACCCCTAATGTACATAAAATTCCAAATATGTTATCAATTTGCCCACCTAAGAAATATACTTTTTTTTTCTTCAAAGCTTCTGTTAGTATTCTGACAAAACTTGTTGAGAAACACAACTCATTAATTTATTGAATATAAACTAACACAACTCCTTTTGACTTTCCTAGCACGTTAAGAGTATAAAAGCATACTTTAAACATGACTGACCAACACTACAGGCATCATATGTTAAAACAATTATTCTTAGTGTAATCAAAAGTCTTTTCAGGTACTGACCCATCCACAGTCTAGTATACTATGACTCATATGACCAACTTTGTTAAGTTATAAGATTTCTCCCTAGAAAATCAAACAGCCAATACCCAAAGACTAAAGTTTACTAAAATATAGGGCCCATAACCTGAGTATTACCATAACAGGGCAATAAACACTATGAATTTACTTATATGTCCAATCCAATCAGTCATTTGCTATACAAAAATGGCTATTTAATAACGAAATGAGTAGTTTCCTTTAACAAGGTTTGTTAAAATCCCATCCAGACTGTAAAGACTGGGAACACTGCTTGTCTACAGATATATTTCCAAAAAGTGATCCCTCAATAAAAACATTTGCTCACATTTCCCTGTTTTCTCAACTCTCTATAATACTAAATACACACCTGTGAGAGAACAATGATGGGGTGGCTGTAAGTCCTGTTGGTTCTTCCCTCTTTACAAAAGACAAGATTTGTAGCATCACCCAATAACCAGGGTTCAAGCAAACTTTTTAATGTAATAAATATCCAATAAGCATCAATAAGTATCAAATCCTTTTACTTTTAAGAAAACCACCAGCTTTCTTACTCTTATTAACTAATAACTAGCACCTTTTTTGCTGATTGTTGTCTGAGAAAGATATCTGTTGCAGACTGAAATTTATAATGTGCCCCTTAAATGCTGCAACTGGAGTCTGGAAGTATAAATCACCCAATTTTAGAGTTCTCTAAAAGAAAGAGCAGAGAGGTGGAAGAGGCTAAAACATGAAGCAACTCCAAAGCATTTTCTCTGGACATATTTTGAAAGATATCAAAGGCAGAACTAAGCCCTGATTGCCCCACACCTGGGTACAGCAGACCGTGTAGGCTGTCTGCTCGGGCTTTCCAGAAGAGTGGGCTCTTGGCAGCCATGTTTCTGCTCTTTGTCCCTATCCCCTAATCACAGAAGGTTACATCTGAGCCAAAAGAGGCCAATTGGACACATTCCTCCTCGAGAATTTAGAGTTGACTAAAATTTTAGTGTGTCTGAATTAGTCCCTAGAGCAGAATGATACGTTCAGGAATTGTGTGGCAGCCAATCTTCCCATAAGCAGCTCTCAAAGCCGTTCTGTGGTGTACAGAGGATGAAACAGGTAGATGCAAAGCAGTTGAGAGAGAATATTCCCCGGGTTCTTAGCAGCCTTCCACTTTCTGGTTCCATGACATTAATAAAGCATGGCTCCATTCTTTGGCTTCTATACCACCTATAGCCATACAAAAAGCCCATCCATCCACCCACCCACACACCCACCCATCTATCCATCCATCCATCCATCCATTCATCCATCCATCTATCCATGATTTAGATGGCTTCTGTTTCTTGCAACCAAAGAGTCCAAATTAATACAGTAGGTAAACAATAGGGACTGACCACTCTGATTTTTAGTTCCATAAAAACTTTTGGGAAATGAAATATTCCTTTAATTGGAAATTAACCAAGAGTTATGACACTGGCCATCCGAAAGGAACCTTACTAGATGATGAGAGAGGCAATATAAGGTCTAAACCCAGAGTTTACAGTTTCAGTGAGACATCAGGAAGAAGGCCAATTAATAGAGAAAATGGAAAATGAATCAATAATAATAACAGCAATAATTAAAAAATAATAAACAGGTAACGTTTATTAAGTGCTTACTACGTGCCAGGCACTGTTCTATACTCTTTACATGTATTAACTCATTTAATCTCCGTAAATGAGTACCTAACTCTATCAAGTAGGAATGAGTTTTAGCCCATTTTATAGATGAGAAAGCTGACAAAGAAAAATTTAATATCCTGCCCAGTTACTGTCACGGATGGGAGTCTGATTCAAAATTCCATACTTTTAACCATTCATATCTCCCACCTCTGTCAAAACAAAGGCAGAGTGGGCAGAAAGCCCAAAGAAAGTAGCAAGTCCTCTTCATCCTAGATAGTAGAAATTTAGTAACAATATCAATTATTCTATAATCCAATTTCTGACCTCAATCAAGAAATACAAAGTTGAGCAAGAAAATAGAATAGTTCTTGCAGGAATAGCTACTCTCAAACATATTTGCTCTGTATTCATGTATAAAATAAACTAATGAAACAAACTTGATCAGTCAAAGGGTTTTTTGGTTTTATTTTGTTTTTACTTTTTTTGTTTTTAGGTGAACAGGAAAACTAGAGTAAGTTTATCTACAGCCTTGATAAATTACAACTAGCTAACACGAAGACAGAAGAATGATAAAAAGTAGAACTAAGAACTCTAGGAGTACAATACTATGGGTCAATTGTATGTAGACTCAAATAGCTCCACACAACCCAATGGCTTAAAAAGCATTTCTGTATCACAGAACAGAACAATAACTAAAGCTCAGAACGATGACTGATTTATCAAACTTGTTATATATTCTGTCTAAACACAGGTAAGTGTTTAATTCAAAGTTGGATAATAAGAATATTAGTGTTAAAGGTATGAATGGACACACATCCCTAAAGTACTGGATAAGTAGTAATTAATTTGTAATTTTTCTTCTATGGTCCTGACAACTTTAATCATTCAGCAATATGATATATAGGTTTTATATCCCTCGTGCCTCCATTTGTGAAACATCTAGTTTCTCTTTCTTCATCTGTTCATAGTTATACTTTTTTATATAGTTAAACCTCCTCATCTTTTGGTATAATTAGAATAGAGACACAGTATATAATAAATTTGTATTTTCTTAGAAGGCATATAAAAGCAAAGTTTTTTTTTTAATTGTTGCTGTTTAATTACCATTATGGGTAGAATGTTTATGCTTACAGCCTTGATACAATCACAGTTTTAAACATTCACCACTGATTAACAAAGGCATAAAACTGAACATTCAAGGAATGTTTTTAACTCTTTCTAGATATTGTTTCCCTGCTGTCTCTAACCATATTTCTACCTTTAGCTGGCCTGAACTAACTACAGTTGTCCTTTTTCACAGAATTTTAGATGGGAACAAATTAATCCATTTTTCAGCTAATTTGTATTTGATGATGAAACAAAAAATAATATTGAATAAGCAAGCACTCTTCTCACTTAGGATCTCGTTTTCTATTCATATCAGCATGTAAATTTTCCCCTTTGATGAAAGATTCTGGTTTTTTCATTTGTTTTTGGTATGAACCTAAACAACTTATTTGTGTCGACACTTAATTTCAACTAACAATTGGTACATTAACTTTTATAGACACCAAACATACTATGAGGAGATTAAAGCAGCCAGGAATAGTTCTTAGCTTATGTATCATAGTATATCATACTAAATATGTAGAATACTTGTCTAAGTAAAACAATCTATAAAAATCCTCAGTTTTTTGTTATTTTTTAAATTTCCTAAGCTTCCTGAAAATGCCATTTATTTTCTTAAAATAGTAACTGGTACAATTCTTTAAAATTACTGTACAATTGAGCATTATACCTACTTAGAAATTTAAATAACTATTTCTATTATATACACACACACACGCAAAAGAAAAAATGTGGTAAAATTTAAATAATGACAACAAGAAATTTGCTCTACTTACCAGCTTCTCAATTTCTGATTCAAGATTCTGTATGCAGTCAAGTTTTCTCTTGCGACAGCGCTGGGCAGCAATTCTGTTTTTACTTCGTCTTCGAATATCATGGATACAATCCAGTTGTTCTGGAGTCAGCTTGTGCATTTTCAACAAGGACTGAAAATCATTTCTAGAGAGTGAAATTATTCTTTGTGCATTAAATGGCAGTTTTACCTGGAACATGAAATAAGTATGAGTAATTCTTGCTATCTTATGTATATATACTTAAGTCTAGGAGAATGAAGATAGAAATTTAGGTTTCCAGAGAATTTCATTTAGGCTTTAAAAAAAAAAAAAAACAACAGACTCTACTCTCAATTTCTATAGAATCCCCTATAATAAAAACTGGCCATTTAATTGATATTCCTAATCTATTTTAGAGAGTGTTTAAAAGATAAATAAATTGAGAAGATTTTTCCCAGTAAATCAAACACTCATAACACAAATATTAATGTATTTAAAATGAAAAGACAGAAAATTAAAAGTTATTTTACTAAGACATTTTAACATCTTATACACAGATTTATGTATAAACCTTTTTCTAGTGTTTTTAATGTGTTTTTTGTTCAAGTAAAAAATAATGCATTTTATTCTTTGAAGGATACTGTACTAAATCAGTGTAGCATGGATTTAATATTGGCATAATTATTCTAATAATTTCTAGGGCATTTAAGAAATTATTTTTTTCTGTCAGGAAAATGGTAGCTTCACATAACTCATTTTAAAAGCTAAACACTTGATTTTCCAATAGAGAAAAGACTTTCAAAAAACCTTATGAATATGTTAAAGTCCTTTTCAACATACTTAAATTTGGAAAAAGGAAAAATTTTATTTTTTAGAAAATAAAACTGTGAGACAGTTTAGTTCAGTTTACTATCAAAAACGCAAATAGAACACTGGTCAGTTAGTCTGGCAACCTATCTAGCTTTTCTTTCAGGCTTATAGAAATCATTACAGAAAAATGTTTTAAATTCTTTTAAATGTTTCATTTTTAATTAATTTTTAATTAATTCCAAACACTGATTTATAAATGTTGTAAAACTCCATAACTATAATTCAGGCATACATTATTACTTCTTAAATTAAATCACGAATCACATGTTTCCAAAGCCAAGGGAAAAGTAGTTCTTTGAAACCTCATCATTCAACAGCCATAAAATCAAAGGAAATGCTAAAGAACTAACAAACCTTTACTATGATTGGAACTATAGTAATGTTTTACAAAGAGCAGCTAACAAATACAAACTTGTGCACAGAGAGTACACAGATCAAACTTGGTATGATTAATATCTTACCAGCTACACTTAACTCATGCTAAATTTTTAAGGCATTCATTAACCTAATAGCTGACACGGCCAAGGGAAAATATGGGGGGGGGGAGGGGGGAGGGGAATGGCCATGAAAAAACCAAGTCCAAGAAAACTTGTACATTAGGAGCCAAATCCCCCCAACTCATCACTGCCAAGAGACTAGTCCCAGGTTTCGGAAGCTCTCAGACTAGAGATCATTGTGGCAATAAATAAGATTGGATATGTGATGCATTTTTCCAATGAGTTATAATGTAATGATCACAAAATCATTATTCTTTTTCCTCTTGAGACATGGCATTGGATTGAAACAATTAAAACAGCCGACACGTAAATCTACTCCATGGCTAAAATAAACACACCTATCTACCTAAAATATTTGAAAAGAGAAGTGCTTCAAACTTCATCTCACTATTTTGCTATTTACCACAGGGTTTTATAATTAATTAACTGTGGATGAGGTTCCTCCTCCCTTCCTGATGTTCATATCCCTGGTGGTGCAAAACAGGAGCAGACACTGAGCAAATCCCAATTCACGGTTGCTGGAACTATGAACTAACCCCATATTCATTTTCCCCTCACCTCGCATTCTTGTTCTCTGGCTGAACAGGATTCACTGTCTCCTTCTGTATCTGTCTCAGAGTCGTCCCCCAAGCTAATCACACACGCATACGGACAAGGTTCTTGCGGTGGTTCTGGAACATAATCATCATTTCCAATTTCCAAATTGCTTGAACACCCCTCAGTACTCAGAGTACTTATAAAAGGGCAGTTGACAGAACTTAATGTTGTAAAAGTCCTCTGCCCTGGTTCTGGGCTCTCGCTGATCCTGATACCTAACCAGGGACACTCAGACCGCTTTTGTGGATAGGCCTGTTCTGAAGAATCTTTGGCCACGGAAGGTGATAACTGCATTTGGCAAGGAGAGTCAGTGCTGCAAATGTCACTCCAAAAGCCTTTGGCCAGGTGTTCTGCCACTTCTCGCTCGACACTACTCCGATCGCTAGAGGCAAGGCTACTATCTTCCCTGGGACCAGAGTCGGATTTCAAATGCAAGTCTTGACTTTCACTAAATGTTTTCTCCTCTGGAATATCAGCACCTGATGAAGGCTTTTCTATTAACACTGTTGTGTTTTGCAAACCAGCAAAGTTCAAGTCACCATATTGGTCGTATGTGTGTAAAAGAGACAGAGAATAGAGTCCGTGAGGGTCTGTAGAATTGTGGGAGAAAGTTGTCACTTCTGTTTTCTCTGAAGCACACTGAGAAGCAGGATCTTTCTGCTTTATTTCTTCATTTTCCATCGCTAATTTACCATCTTCACATTTTAAAATCACCTGTACATCTTCTGCACAGTTCTGGACTCCTCCTGAACATTCGTTTTCAGATGTTTCACTGGACTGAACAGAAGAAGTCTGAACGTCTTTGACACTGGATTCCACAGTACGGACTCTGTCAGTTCCAAATGCTTTTTGGAATTTTCTGTATTTGGGGCACAAAGATGGCAAAGCTAGAGAAGCATCTTTTTCTAAGCACATGGACTCGCATGTCTGACTGGCACTGTCTTGTCGGGGCGGCGATACTTTTGCATTTCCTTGATACCTGCGAAGTTTACACTGAGGAGTCTGAACATTTTCATTTTCCAGAAATTCCTCCACTTCATCAACTTCTATATCCCTCTGGTCCAAAAGTGAAAATTTAAGGTCTGTTTTCTGACAGTGTGTTGGAAAGCATTTTTTCCCTGGGCATTCTTGCTGGTCTGCTGTAGAGTCCAAAAACTTAAATTTGAGAAACTGAAAGCAGGATTCTTCAATATTATGTACACCTAAAAATTCCACACACTTGCACACTTCATCCACATTGTCCTTACTTAAAATCAGTTTAGCAGTGTAGGCAAACTGAATTAAAGGTTCAAATCCTTTAACTGTCACCTGTTAATATAAAAAAATAAAAACAACAAATACATCATTTGAAAGTTGTCCAGTCAATAAATTCTAAGGAAATGGAGACTGAGAGATGAACAACTTATTTGTGGTAATTATAAAATAAGTGTTTTAATTTGGTAAGAAAAAATTTTCTGAGAAATACAAAGCTAAGGGAGAGACTGGAAAAGCATGTTTATCACACCTTATTCATTGAGACCTACCTCTCCACTGTATAGAATCCACTCTTAACTAAACTTTAATTATGGTTTAACCTAAAATAGAGGTCTGTTACTGCAATTTTCCCACATTTGCAGAAAAGAATCATCCATGAAATAAAGCAGGATGGACACCACTTGCAACACACACAGTGAAGTGGCCAATGTCTGTTGCCAGCCTGCCCCATGCAGCCACTGTGTTCGAAACAACTCCAATCGCTATAAATGACTAAAGTGCAATTTTTAAGGAAGAAAACCAATATAAGTAAAGCACTTACAAGGTAGTCCTGGTGCATGGTAAGTGCAAAATAAATTATCTTTATCTCATGCCAAAAACTCTAATAACAAAAGTTTAAAAGATTGAAATAAAAAAGATACAAGTAGGTGAAGAATTTTCTTGTTTGTCTGGTTTTTTGCTTTTTATTATTATTACTGAAATAACGAAAATGCTCTAATAATGATTAAAGTGATGAATTCACAGCTATGTGATTACACCAAATACCACTGATTGTACACTCAGGATGAACTGTTATTAATATGTATCAATAAAATTGGTTAAAAAAAAGGGTATAAGTGAAGTACTAAAAATCATACCTAACCTGTTTCAGCAAAGACTCACAGACTCTAAGTATTAAAACCTTTAAGCATATTTACATTGGGCCAGACTTTGCAAAATGCCAATGAAACCTACTGAAGTATAGAGAAAAGACTAATTCTGGGTTAAAAATACAAAATTAATTTTAAAACACTGAGTTCATGTAAGAGTGATCAAGATATTATCACTGTGCTCTTAAAAGCACGCCAATCAGTGAGAGCTTAACTAACTTTTAAATGGCTATAATAAAAAAGAGTAGTAACACCAAATGCCAGTGAGGATGGGAAGAAACTGGATCAGTCATATTCTGTTAGTACTAATGTAAAATGGTAAATGGTACAACAACACTGGAACACAGTCTGGTAGTTTATTATAAAAGTAAACACTTGCAGACTTTTATCCCAAAGTATGAAAACTTAAGTTCACCCACAAACCTGTACACAAATGTTCACAGACAGGGTCTTTATTTGTAACAAGCAAAATCTGTAATCAGCCTGATGTCCGTCAACAAATGAATGGTTAAACAAACTGTGGTACAGCCATACAATGAAAATAGCAATAAAAAGGAACAAACTTCTAAAACACAACTTGGATAACTCCCATAGGCTGAGTAGGAAAAAGTCAATCCCAAAAGGTCACGTATTATGATTCCATTTACATAAAATTTTTGAAATGGAAGTTTAGAAATGGAGCCAGATTATTGGTTGACAGCAGTTAGAGATGGGGGCGGGGGGTGAATGTGGTTATAATAGGGCAACACAAGAGATCCTTATGGGGGTATGATGGAAGATACATAAACCTACAAAGGTGATAAAACCGAATATAATTCAATACATACACACAAATGAGTACAAGTAAAACAATGGAAATCTGAGCAAGATGGGTGGATCATATCCATGTCAACATCCCGACTGCAATATTCTACTACAATTTTAGAAAACGTCACCATGGAGGGAAATTGGAAAAAGTATTAAAGGGATCTCTCTGTATTATTTCTTATAACTCCATTTCAATCTATAATTATCTCAGTAAAATTTTCAATTAAGAAATTCTCAAGTTAAAATAACCAAAAAAGACATTTTAAGGCAACGAGTTATAAAATACTTTCAATGTCACTACACTGAAAACTTTACATGTTTGGAAACTTTTTATTTGCACTTCAAATTAGAAGGACACATACATACCTACACACATACATACATATGTATAAACATACACCTTTCCTCCCAAATCCATGAATCAAACTTTGCTCTACTTGGAAAGTCACCTTAAGGAATTTGAAAATAATATGTATTATCTCTACTATGATATGCTGTTACTTTTTAATAATCCAGTGCTAGTCTATAAGTGGCTATCTTGTTACTCTCTTGGTTTTGCATCTTTTACTCTGACCTCTGCCATAGAATTGACAGACAACCTGTCTACTGCTCCAAGTGTAGCTACAAGTTCATGGAGGAATGCATGGCCAGCAACAAGCTAAACTGCAGACTTTGTAACCATCATGGAGCAGCCCACACAAAGATGTCACACACAAAGAACTTCTACATACCTTTCTCCAAATTCCTCTTAACAACTTCTGATTTGTGTCCAGTGCCACAAGGCCTGGCACTCTTCTAGTAGCAATTACTTAACTAAATAAAGTAAACTGCTCTAGAAAGAGTCTGTGTAGCAAGCGCTCCCAGGCCAAAGAGAGAGATCTCTGGAGGCAGTAAGCTGAGCTTGAGCACCACAACAGGTTAGTGGGAAAGAGATGTATATGGAAACAAGGCTCTACAAATATGACACAAAATCATCTCTTTTTCATTAATGCATAAAGACAATCTCACAAAAGAAGAAAGGGAAGAGAAAGGGAGCTGATACTTAAGGAACACGACATTTCACGAAGGCATGACTTGAAAAAAATGCATGACTTAGAGAACCTTAAACCTAAAATAGTTTCCCACCACAGGAGAGAGTCCAGGAGAGAATGGCCCACAGCAAGCGATGGCCTCCCAAATGCCCACAATCCACTGGGAATGCCTGCTTTGATCATTTTACCAAAACTAACACAACAGTCGGTCAGTTCTTCAAATGTTCAATAAATACTGCTGACCAATATCCAAAAAATCTAAAGAAAGGGGTTGTTACAGCACCTCTCCTCAGCCACCTGACTGATGCTGTGTTTATTTTTAATTTTATAAACCACAAGAAAAGTTAGATTATGTTACAACCCTTGTGATTTCCAGAAACATGGACCTCTCACCTCTTCTGGTAGAGTAATGTTAAGTTCTGCGTCGGCCTGGCCTACGATCCTCGAGTGGAAGTAACTGCTGCATGCCGCCAGCAGGGACCGGTGGGCACGGAATCGCTGACCCTCCACGAAGACGGTGACATCACACAGCACGTCTTTCTTCCGCTGGTCGTTGAGGCTGAACAAGATGTTGGTGCTGTGCACCGAAGATTCGTAGGCAAAAAACGCGTTCTCACTCAGAGACATTCTGTGTAACAAACGGCGTTGGGAAGTTCAGAGGAAAGCATGCTTCTAATCGTCATCAAACCTGCAAAGAAACATGCAAGATTTCAAATAAATGAAACTTTGTTAAAAATAGTTTAAGAAGACCAACTATCAAACATAAATTAAAAATCCACACTCAACACTGTGATGGTTGATGATATGTGTCAACTTGGCTAAGCTATGGTGTCCAGTTTTTTGGTCAAATACTAGTCTGGAGGTTGCTGTGAAGGAATTTTGTTACCTTCGATAAGGTGAGTGGCCTCATCCAATCAGTTGAAGGCATTAAGAGCAAAGAACCGAGGTTTCCAGGAGAAGAAATTCTGCCTCACTGCCTCAAGAGCTAACATTAACTCCAGGCCTTTTCAGCATGCGAGCCTGCCCTACTGAGTAGACTCAAGACTGCAACACCAACTCTTGTGGAGCTGTCAGCCTGCCTGCACAACTGCATGAACCAATTCCTTAAAATAAATCTCTCTCCTCTCTCTCCCTCGAGTGTGTGTGTGTGTGTGTGTGTGTGTGTGTGTATCTATATCCTGTTGGTTCTGTTTCTCTGGAGAACCATCACTGATACAATCACTAAAACAAAAATGAAAATAAAAGCCTCTAGGGAAACTGCAGAGAAGCATTTATTCATATGCCTCATTTAAAAATGGGTCTTGTTAACAGTTTTGCCTCATTAATTTTAGGAAAAAAGACAATTCTTGGGATGAGGGAGGGAAGACTTTAGAACCAATCATTTCACAGCTCTGTGAGAATGAGAAATTTCACACCAGGAGAACACAACTATCAGCAAATGGGTGGGGCTTAGGAACTCCTGGGCTACACCTGAGTTCAGCTTTAAGTCAGTTAATGTGCATTTGTGGGGAGTGAGGGAGGGGGTAGAGGGTGGGCACCAAGGTTCACACTTTGTGATGGGACTGAAGAGGCATGTGGTATTCAACCATTTTCTAAGCACCATTTCCACAAATCTGACAGATGGCCAGAGGGTTTGGAGCTTCATAACAAGGGACACCATTCCAGAAAAGGGAAAGTTCCTCCAACACAAGGGAAAAAATGCCTCAAATTTGTCAGGCCAGATCTTAGAAATGTGTGTGTTTTATGTAGCTCAAGTCTGACCTTACACTACAAGGTAGGCAACAAATAAAAATACTTTATCTAAAGAACATGGTTAATCACACTTTATAGAAACTCTCGGTTTTCTCAAAATGTTAAAACATTACAGAAAGTTATTAAAATTCATGTTTTTAAAAACCTACATGCTTTAAATTACACATCACCAAAATATGTATGCTTATATATTACAGAAGATGCATTACTATTCTTATATACATGTCATAAAACATACAGAAACTAAAAACAAAAGGTTAACAGAGAAGTTCTAATCTTTTTCCTGCCACCAATGGCCTGCGGTGAACCTTTCAAACTGATGGAGACACACAAGCTCCTCATGGGCATCGTCTCTGTGATACTTGTGTTCTTCTGACACTTTATCACTGCCTGATACACAGAAGGATCTCAAATGTTCCGTAAAAGTAAACAAATATTACTGTTTTCAGATTCACTACATTCCAAACAAAACTGAAAACAGAAATAACTACTAAACTTCAGACAAATCAGGCCTAGATCTTGGGTGAAATCCAACTTTCAAAGACAGGTTTTAGTTACAAATGTATAAGATGCACCTATATCTCTTCTACATGTTGTTTATTTTTAAAGTTTTCAAAACAGCTGAAATGTTAAGTTCTTCAGAAATTAGTAAATGAAAATAAAATCTCTCCATTATCATGTCATTAAACTTTACCCAAGGTTAAGGATCACAACCTATAAATTACTGATTCAGCATACTTGCCCATAAAAGAGTAGTAAATTCCTTTTTTCAATTGGTCTTAATATTTCAGTTACCAACACAAGGAATTAAGTGTTGGGAATAGTGGGGAGGAACTATCATTCAAAGAAAGCATGCATCTTGTGTGTGATATCACACAGCCAACTAACTGACTACCCTCCACTGTCTCCAGGACTGTACCCCCTGCCCTGGCACACTGGCCTCAGGCCAAGCCAGACTCAATAGCTGGCCACTGGACCCACTTTGTCCCTGCCTCCTTATTCCTTCCTGGCATCTGCCCTGCAAACCCTTACAAACTACAATTCTTACTTATATAGCTCATTATTCTGCTGAACACAGGACAACCAGGAAAAACTTTAAAACACGCAGACTGGTGTCACTATAAATTTATGGTGTGCAATCTAAGGATCTCTGGATATTTATCAATTATTTATGTGTCTCTATCTCCTGCGTTCCACAACAGCTTTACAAGTTGCCACCTTTGTCTTCAATCTATGTCTTCTCGGGTAGACCGCCATAACTAGAATCCAACCTTGGAGAAAATACCCCTCCCACCACCTCCACCAGGTTCCCCACCTGTTGAAAACCAGTCCACTCGTGTGTGTTTCTGACCTCATACCTTCCTGGCTTTTCTGGAATCTAGCACCTTCTATTGACATCCTTTCTCACCTATGTTCATCCTCTTCCTCCATGTGGCTCTTTCCCATAAGCCTTGTCCATAAACATGTTCAAGTCTGTCCAGAGACTATCTTAAGTATACTAACTACTAATAGTAAGTTTATTTTTATTAAATTTATTAAGCTTTAATTCTGTACCAGGTGCTGAGTACTAGGCACAACACCTCACTTACTCTCACAATCCTATGAGGTAGATGCTCTTATCATCCCATTTTTACAGATAAGGAATCTGAGGCTCAGAGAAAATTATCTTGGCCAAGTTCAAAAGACCAATAAGATGGGGAAGGGGAATTCACACCAAGCATATACCTACTCCATTAGTCTGCCTCCAGTCAGTATTTTCTGAATGCACAGTATGGAGACTCACTGCAGAAATGTGTGTGTCGGGGGGAGGGGGGGGAGTTGTGGGAGGTTAGGGAGGTTTTACTAGAAGGCTATGTGTGACAATAAGGAACTGGGCCTCACAGAAAACCAGGAACAATCAAACTGGACCTGAGCTTCAGAATGAGAAGGACTCTGGGCCCTGAACACTGGAACCTAAAGGTTCTTTGGAACCCAAGGTGGCTCGAGCAAAAACAATTTGCTTACTTTTACTCTAGAGCTAGCCCGTTGGCCTATTGCTCCTCATCCTGCCACAAGCTGGCTCACTACCCACCTTTATTTCCAAAAAGAGAATTTATACTTAGCTCCCACCTCTATTTAGGCAGAGTTTTTAGGGATGGCAACCAGGGAGGACCCCTCTAAGAAGGGGTCAGTCTTTCTCATAGTGGACTGGAGCACAGCACACACCTGGCCTGATGCTGCTCACACTAGAAATCTGGGTCAGTCCTGATACTTCCCTCATCCAGGCCCCTCTATGCATCTCTTGCCGAGTCCTGCTGCCTCTGCCTCTGCCTCTTAACAGAGATCCACTTCTCTCCGTCTTCACTGCCACCAATTCCAGTCCAAACCATCATCAGCTCTTGCCTGGACAAAGGCAGTTTAGCCTTCAGCAATGGCTCACAAGTTCACACACATACAAATATAACTATATAAAATAAAAAGCAAAACAAAATTTCACATATCAAGATTTTATCCTTATTACATGTAACTTATCAGATACTTTCTACTCTATATATTAAAAAGAAAAAAAATCCCAGTTACCATCCACTCAATTTCACAATCTACTAATGGATCACCCCCCTCCCGCACGAAAAAACACAGGCCCAGTGGTTACGAGTACATGGTCTAGAATCATACATCGTCTGGATTCAAATCCCAGCTCGGCCACTCCCTTGCTATATGATGTTTGGCAAATTGCTTCACCTCACTGTGTCTTAGTTCCCTTGTTGTGAAACAGAATAACAACGCACCTCACTGAGCTATTGTGAAGTTTACATGAGATGATCAGGGTAAAGGGTTTGGCACAGTGCCTGGCCCATAGAAAGCAAGTAAGTGTAGCTGCTATGAATGATGAGGATAATTGTAATTATATTAACAAATGCCTAATTGCCTCCTCTTGGTCCCCTCCAATTTATTCTAACCATATCAGTCAAAGTGATTTCTTCCTTTTAGAAAATTACCATGTCTGCCAAGTTCTCTTATGATCAATCTTAAATATCCTTAACACATCACTACAGTCCTGCATAGTGAGGTTTCCATCTACTAATCCAGGCAGAATTATCTCCAGCCATTCTCTCCCACTCCTGCAATTCTACAGTCTCACCATCTTTCCTTACTGTCCGATATGTGCCAAGCTTCGTTTCTCAGGGCCTTTGCACACGCTGTGCCTGATACCTGGACTTTTCCCACACTCCAGCTGGCTAATTCCTCACCTTTCAGGTCTCAGTTTAAGTGTCTCAACCTTACCTGACTTGCTCTCTGCCTCAACCCCAGCATATAAAAGAGCACCTGGCTATTGTAGGTACCTGCTGAAGAGCTTGGCATTTGGGGTGCAAATCCCAAACCCAGATTATCTAGATCTTTTTCCAAACTCAACACAGTCAGATATTTCAATATACATAGAAAAAATACGAATGAGCTGGGCATTCAGGGGAAGTCCTTGGATGGTTTTTTCAGGAGCTGGGAGGGGTGACAGAGAGCCCCAGTACATCTCACAGAAACACATCCGCAAGACAGCTAGCCCAAGAAGAGCAAAGAATGGCAACTCTAAGCAGAGCCAATACAAATAACTTGTATGAATGAAGCCCTCTCGGTCTTGGCCTCACTAGCATGGAAAACTACAGAAAGTCGTATTGAATAGCAATTTTCCTAATTCTGAAAACCATTTAACTGAGTAGTCAGTAATTCATTTTTACCCAATAGTTTAACTATGTAATGACTAAACCAGGTTAGAATGGTACATGTCCTAATATATGTCAGTCACTTATCATTTTTCAAACCTAGAAAGTAAGGTACCTCTACCTCCAACATACCTTACAGATAAAAAATTTTATTACTTTATCAACACCAAATTTAGATCCCTTTCTCACTTCTTAACTTTTCTATTCTTAGAAATGTATACTCTTGTTATAATTCAAAATAAAGGTTCGTTAACCATAGCAAATTGCTGATTCATTCAGAAATGCTGATAAAGGATGAACAGGCACTTTCAAGCTTCCTGTACCTCTATTTGGAAATAACTTCTGCTCTCTACTCAATATACACAACTGAAGTTTTTGTTGTTGTTTTTTATTTTTACTGGGAGGTCCCAGGGATCAAACCCAGGTCCCTCCATATGGGAGACAGACACCCAACCCTTTGAGCCACATCTGCCCCTGAAGTGAAGTTACCATTTGAAGCTTTTGCTTCCAAATGATAAGGAAAATAAAATAAGATGTTATGGCTTTATCATATTTTAATAACTTTAAGGATAATTTACCTTAAAAAAAAAATTTAAAGAGGAACATCTGATCACAGAGTCAGGTTTACAATGCTTCATATAACAGAAATTATCTGTAGATAACTACATATGAGCATAACCATATGCACAAAAGAGCTAGAACCCTATTTACAAAAATCTCATAGGACTATGTTGTTTTTTAATTCTCAATGTAGAAGGGTAGGCAAAATAATCTAACATTAAGGATTCACTTAAAAGAAAAAGGCTACCTATCATCCAAACATTCTTTATCTTCACTGAACAAAGAAGAATGTTTTTTCTACAAGTGCTTACATGTGCCACACACTGCATCCACGAAAACACAGATAAAAGACAGGTTCTACATTCAAGAACATAATCTAAAAATGTCCAGAATGAGAATGATGCTTCAGAGTGAAAGAAAAAGATAACCATGGGCATTAGACTCAATTTACACAGGAAAGTAGGCATTCAGAAAGGTACTTGTGTGCAATAGGTCTTCAAATAAAACCTACTTTCTGGTCAGTTCTCATTTAACTGTAATATCCAATTAACAAGAACAATTATTTCCAAAATAGACCTGAAGTCAAACGTTTGTGGGTATGTGGATAGACATACGTGGGTTAGGGGCCTGTGAATATCAGAAATGGCACATAGAGGCAAATGTCATTGGCTTTACATAAAAGTACACCTTGAATCTCAGCCCAAATCCAGTTGTTTAGAACCTGCCTTTTCCTTCTTTCCAGAGGCCATTTAGAATTTCCACCTTTTCCTCCTTACCGCTTCTGTGTAACACCATTTCCATCACCCTGTCCGTTAGTTTTGCCTCACTCAATTTTAGGGCAGGGTCTTCAATGGCTTAGAAGACAGGCAAATTCTTACCACTTCATCCTTCTTCGTTCCCTCCTAAGCTTCAAAATCCACTAAAGCCAATTACTATTATAATATACCCAAAGAGTCTAAGAGTGCTTCTGAAATTAGGTGAACCTTATCTTCAGTTCTGCAAGTGGATGGCAAAGACCCAACATTATCACATTTGTACACCTTTAAACTTTTGTCTTTCCTTTAAGGGTCTTTCCAGAATAAAGTATTTAAAATTTAAGGGGAAAATATATGCCTATAGGAAAGAATATTTTTAAGCCATGATTTTTCTTGTTATTGCTCATAATTTTGAAAGAACTTTAACATCAAGACATTTGTGGGAACTTAAATAGAAGACAGTAATTTAAGGCAATATTCTTCCCAAGCTCCTAAAACCTGGCTTATACACTAATCAGTGAGATGTGGCCTTCCAGGAAGTCAGTAAGAAGAAATTAGTGACCAAGATTTGCTATTTTCTTTTATCTTTTGTAGGTCTTACTTATCACACTTGTTTAAATATCTGAATCTGATAAGGACATTTTAGAAATTCATTTCTATTAGACTTAAAGAAAAAGAAACTTAAGTATGATTGGATAAAGGTACATGGGTAAATATATCCAAAAAGCTGAATGAAAACAATAACAAAAACATCTGAACTAAAGTATGTAACAGAAGTGCTTATAGCAGTTCCCAAAATGATGACACCCCCCAAGGTTTTTAGACTTTTACAATGCTAGATGGGAAAATGACCTCGTAGTTTATGTCAAAATTATATAGTAAAAAATGCCAGAGCTTTTTCAAAATGGAAAAATAAAAAAAAATTCACTACAATTTTTGCAGCTTAAGATGATTACACTACAACACTATGTTAGGTCCCATCAAGGGAAAGTTGGATGTTTTTCAATTTACTTTTCCTAATATTAAAAATTATATATTTGAATCACAGACCTTTTGTTATATATACTGGATCTAAATCCATATTTGAAATTATGAAACTAAGGTTGTGCTTGAGAGAGGGGAGTCTGAATGGTTAGAGAAGTTTGAAGACTATTGTTTACAAAAAACTTCCCCAACCAACAAATCCAATCTGATGATTCTGGAAAGTTAAGAATAACTTGGAAGAGAATATAAAGGAGAAGGAACATAGGAAATCCAAGCTCTAGAACCACAACAAAAACAACAGAGTTGCAGTGTTACACCTTCTTACTGCAAAGAATTTAAGAAACAATGAAGGCTTTTATTTGCTTAACATATTTGGCAGCCACTTTAATTCCTAACAGAATTGTTATATCTCAATGGAATATGACGATGAAATGAAAATATGAACTAGCAACTAGAATTGCTTCCATATCAACAAACCTTATTTATGGAATACAAACTTTGTATCATGCTCTTATCAGTTCACTATGCTATTTTTTTAATCAACTTTGAAGTATGAGTTGCATACAACGTATTGCATTTATTTAAAGTGTACACTTCAATGGATTTTGATAACCATATATATGCATGAAACCACTACCACCCACCACAATCAAGATATAGAAACTTCCATCACTCCTCAAAATTTCACATAGCCCTTTGAAGTCCATGCCTCCTGTTTTAGTTTCCTTGGCTGCCTCAAGTAAATACCATGCAATGGACCGGCTTAAACAATAGGAATTTATTAGCTCACAGTTTTGAAGCTATGAGAAAGTCCAAAATAAGGCATCATCAAGGCGATGCTTTCTTCCCAAAGACTGGTGTTCTGGGGATGGCTGCTAGCAACCCTTGGTCTTTGGCTCCTCTGTCACATAGCAATGAACATGGCAGCCTCTCCTGGTCTCTCCTTTCTCTTCTGGGTTCCGCTGAATTTCAGTTTCTTGCTTCCTGTGGACTTCTCTGGATCTGAATTTCATTCTGTGTATAAAGGACTCCAGTAATAGGATTAAGACCCATCCTGATTGAGGTGGGCCACACCTTAACTAAGTAACCTCATCAAAGGGGCCTACTTAAAATGGGTTCACACCCACAGGAATGGATTCAGTTTAAGAACATGTTTTTCTGGGGTAGATACAGCTCCAAACCACCACACCTCTCTGTGCCCCAGCTCTAGGTAACCTAGATCAGCCTTCTGTCACTACAGATTAACATGCATTTTCTATTACATTTATATAAATGGAATCATACACTATGTACTCTTGTCTCTGGCTTCTTTCACTCAGCTTAATGATTTAGAGATCCATCAATAAGCTGTTGTATACATCAGGCATTTATTTGTTCCTTTTTATTGCTGAATGGTATTCCATGCATACGGATATACTACAAGTTCCACAGGTTGTCTATCCATTCAACTGTTGACCCAATACTGTAATAAAGATGGACATCTGCACTGTTTCCAGTTTGGGGCTATTGTAATAAAGCTTCAGTGCATAGATATATATTTTCATTTCTCTTGGGAAAGTAAAAATCTAGGGAATGGAAGAGCTGAGTGATACATTTAACTTTTGAGAAATTGTTAAGAATTTTGTAAAGTGGTTCTATCATTTCACATTGCTACCAGCAGTGTATAACAATTCCAGTTGCTCCACATCTTTGCAAACCCTTTGTATTGTCAATCTTTTAAATTTTAACTATTCTAATAATGTGCAGTGCTATCTGTGGCTTTATTTGCGTTTCCCTGATGACTAATGATGTTGCGCATCTTCACATGTTTTTACTGGCCATTTGTGTATCTTCTTTTGTGAAATGTCTGTTGAATTCTTGCCCATTTTTTTTATTGGGTTGTTCCCTTATTATTGAATTTTAAGCACCAGTACAATTATGATTAAAGTGCACTGAATCTATAGATCAGTTTGGGGAGAACTGACAACTCTAAAATCAAGTCTCCCAATCCATCAACACGGCATCTCTCTCCATTTATTTAGGTCTTCGTTAATTTCTCTTAGCATTATTCTAATGTTTTTAGTAAAGAAGTTTTGCACATCTTTTATTAAACTTTTCCTAAGTACTTTATGTTTTTTTGGAGTTACAGTAAATGGAGTAAATATACTTATTTTTAAATTTTCTTTTTCTGATTTTTTTTTTTACTACATAAACAGATAGATTTTTAAAATATTAACCTGGAATTCTGTAACCTTGATTAACTCACTCACTAGTTTTGGTAGTTGCTTTGTAGATTCCTTAGGATTTTCTATGTATACCATTATGTCATCTGCAAATAGAGATAGCTTATTTCCTTCCCATCTTTATGCCTTTTATATATTTTTCTTGCCTTATTGCAATGACTGAATAGAAATTATGAGAGTGGGCATCCTTGCCATATTCCCTTAGGAAAAAAGTGTTCAATAGCCTACCATTAAATATGTAGGTAGGTTTTCTAAGATGAACAACTGACAAGCAGAGAGGGGAGTGTAGTATTTTAACTCAGGGTTATTACAACAAGCTTGAAAAGGAGGGGGAAAAGCAAAGAATGAAAATTCCCAAAAATTCCCCAAAAGAGGGCAATTCTACACCACTTTCTATATACTGACACCCCATACATCCCTAAGATCTCACATCTAGGGCTGGATATAGAAAGGACAGAGAGTCATTGTCAGAGAGCACATCTAAGGACTTAAGGACACTATCAGAACCTCACAAACATAACAGCTAGCTGCTCTCGGCACCACTACAGACTGGACAGCACAAAATAGCATTTTACAGCCTGAGGACTCACCTGCCAGTTAAGCTAGTTACGTTACAACTCTATAGATGATAAATACTTTTTTTTTAAGTGGGGACAATAATAGTATTTAGTCTATATGGTTGTTGGGAGGATCAAATGAAATAGCGCACATAATGCTCTTAGGACAGTGCCTGCACATAGTGAGTGCTCAATAATTGTTAGCTACTATTTAAATTTGATGCTAGAAATGTTAGAGTGGCACAAGGTAGCAGCACTGAAACAGTAGGGAAAGAAGTATAACAGCACACTATTTAGCTTCAGTGCCCAATATTGACACAGTTATAATAACACAAACACTGTTAATTGGTTTTCTACTTTCAGAATAGACAAATAATGGAAACCTTAATAATGGTTATAGAACAGAATGTAAATATTATTAACCTTGACAAAATACAAGTAAAACTGACAGGCCAGGAGATGGAATTCAAAGGAAGGGTAATACTTCCACAGGACATACAATGTGCAGATTCAGGAGATAATATCTTAGATAAATGAAAGCACCAAAAAAAAAAAAAAAATGTTTGGAATTACAGAGGTGACCAACAGCAGAAATTAACTGATATCTTTTGTTGTTTTTTGGGGGTTTTTTTGGTCTTATTTTTGCTTTTTTTTTGATATAACTATAAATGTAGGTGGGGGAGATGACATAAGCAAACAAAATCACCATACATCATAACAGGAAGTCAACAGCCTCTGAAGTTGATAAATAAACTGAGGTCTAAACATCTTATTTAGAAACACAGAGATAACCTCAAAAAATAACAGAAAAGAGTAAATACATATGAATCTATGAAGCCAAACTGGGGATGGGACAATATATAGCAGATGAGGTTGTTTTCCAAGATAAACCTCTCTGTATTTTTTTTAAACAAGAATATGTATTACTTTGATTAAAAACACAGAATTTTAAAATGTTTAAGTAGAGAGTAAGCAAAGAAAATAGTAAAACTTAGTAAAGTCTAAATTGTTGATAACTTGTTTGTATTAATGCAATTGTATGAGTCTTCAAATAAAAAAGGTATTTTGATAAAGAGAAAATTATCTTGAACTCAAAGTTTAGATTATTTTGATTGAACCAAGAGATAGAGAAGGTAGAAAAAATACAATAAAACTTCCTCTTGTTTGGGGAAAATGTTATACATACTGCTTAATATTTTATATTAATAGAAATACTAAATCAAATAGGGTCTTTAAAATTTAAAGATAACGTAATGAAATGAGCTGTTGAACTTCCAAAACTTTCAGAATCTAATGAAATCTATTGATCCTCCACCAGGAAAACTGCTTGCACAATAACATTTTGCTTTTGCTTTTAATAGAATTGATGAATTAAACATAGAGCTAAAATTCATTGAAAAGACCAATGAAATTGACAAACTTCTACAGACTCGCCAAGAAAAACAGATGGAAAATATAACTATACAACATCCCGATCATTTTACAAAACATAGTGTAATGGATCTGCCCTTAAAATAAAATTCCCTGATCCTCCCCATCCCCATCTACCTACTATTCTCTGTACCCTCTACAGCAGAACTGCCAAAAAGGGCCACTTACACTACACCATCTCTCTTCACACTTCCCAATCTCATTTGCGCCCACTAAAATCAGGTCTTTTCCCCTCCTCTCCACAGAAACCACTTCCTGGGATGACCAAGGGCCTCCACGTTGTCAAATGACAGGTTTCCAGGGACATTCCACAGGTGGATTGTTTCCTCCTGGAAAGCCTTTCTTCACTTGGCTGCCAGGATACCACAACCTTCTGATTGCCTACTGACCTCACTGGCAGTCACCTGTCAATTTCCTTTGCTGGATTTTCCTTCTCTTCCAAACCTCTAAATGCGGAGTGCCCTGGGCTTAGTCCCCGGATCTCTTCTTTCTTTTGTCTGCAAATGTCCCTAGGGGAACTCGTCCAGACCCATGGCTGGGACATGCACTCATGGACTTACCCCATGTTTATGTTTGGTCTAGCCACCAACTTCTCCCTTGAACTTCATATCATGCATCCAACGGCTCATATTATCACAAGTGAATACTCCTTACTACTGACATGTCTAACGGGCATGTCCGAGAAATCTCGGCCCCACCCTCTCCCAGTGAGGATATATATCAAAATATTAACAATGGTTACATCTATGAATTTTTATTTTTTTCTTTCCTAACAATAAACACACTACTTCAAAATCAAAAAAGATTAGTTAAAATAAATTACAAACAAAAAAAATTTGTCTTGGTTAAAAACGCAGTTCATATTTTTTTCCATTGTCTTGTCTCTAAGGAATGCCGTTTACTTCTTCCCTCTTTATAAGACATTTCCTCCCATCATCAGCAGTTATTAGTTTGTCACTATATGGAAAATTCATGGACAAATCTAAAACACAGTAGCCTACACTGATATCTTTGGACTAACCACTAAATAATAAATGAAATTTCATTGAAATCTAAAATGAAAAGGTGGATTGATGTGGAAAAAAAGAATCCCATTACAGTCAAATAAGGGGGGGAAAACCTACTAAGTCAGAATGTCTAGCCATGTGCACAACTTAAGTTCCACCTGCACTGCTAATCTCACAAAGTTCCTTCACATAAAAGCCCTTTCGAAAATACGAAGTGCTAAACAAATATGCACAATTGAGTGTTAGGTTATTTTAACACTTCCAGCAGGATCATATTTGAAAGAACAGGAGCAGCAGAGTAAAATTAAGGCTCTGACGATTTTACCAGCTGTTTGATCTCTTGCAAATTACCTAACTTCCCCTTGCTTCAGGTTCCACATGAGAAAAAGAACATCAACACTTACTTACTATGAGGATCAAATGACTAAGTACATTTAATAGTAAGAGCACAGTGCTTCAAACAAGATCATTAATATTTTATCATTACTATTGTCATTATTATGCAAGTGACAAAAGAAAACTACATTTGAAAAGGTTCTACAAATCCAAGAATTAAGTTACAATATGCAAAGATTCTTATATTTTCAATAAAAATCCAGTAAGCCTAATAAAGATCTCAATTACTTTGAGGAATATATTAAAAATTGCCCAAGTCTGCCTAAGACAATTGCTCATTTCACAGAGCTAAAGAATTTCTCATTGAAAAAGTACATTCATCTATCCTGACCCATTTATGTTACTGATGAGAAAACTGAGGCTCTGAGCAGTTCAGTAACTTAAGGTCAAAAAGGCCATCTGCCCACAGGTCCAAATATTACACTGCAATCATTGTTGCATGACCTAAGTGGCATGATGGGAAGGAGGGGCTAAAATGGCAGAAGGATTGAAGAACAAGGAATAATAGGAAGTGCCACAAGTAAAGTAAGTTCCTGTGATGAGAATAAATAATGTTAATAAAGACAGATTAAATGGACATTTAATATCAAACTTTCCCTTATAGTCAACATTTGGTTAATTAATTTCTGATTAATATTTCTTGGACTACATGCCAATTTCATATATTATTAAAAGGGATGTGACACTAAATTATGCTGCAATTAAAGTCTATAGTTATATATACAACTGCATATGGAACATTCAAGAAGAATGCTAGGAGATATTTTACTAAAAGCTACTTTCAAAACAGAAGTATTATCTATGCCCTAAATTCATAATAAAATATTAAAAATTCTTCCTGTGCCATTTTGTTTTCAAATTGTAAAAAGTATGACAATGATCCAAATTACTTATTTCTGAATGCCTGGCGTCAAAACCCTAAAATTAGTTCAAGGTAGGAATGGCCCTCTTTTGGAAGAGTTTACATACAAAGTAACTGAAAAAACAGAAAGAACAATAACAAAAAACTGTACTCTTCAAATTCCCAGCCATTCCTTAAATACCATTTAGCTCCATCTCATAATTTTGAATCCAAAGTAAAAGACTGAGTAAAAGGAATAGTTTTAATTAAATACGGCAGTAGTTACAACAGAGCCATTAGTTTTTCATGTGAATCACAGATTTGTAACTTTTTAATTCAAGTAGAGGACTAAATTTAAAAGCTTTATTTAAAAATAGCCTAATCCACTCATCTCTGACAGCCACCACAGTGCTAAAGTATCTCAATATACTTAGCTAAAACTAAAACTTTTAAATTGATCTTTTAATTTGGGAATCAAAATAATCATCTCTAAATTGAGAGTCACCAAGGTAGATTTTCCACCCTAGCCCCCAAGAGCCACTTTTTAATATATGATAATCACAAGATTTAGTCAAAATTAAGATTTGGGGCCATATATATTTTTTTAAAGCTGAAATATATCTCTGTTTTAATATTATCTGCATAAACACTGAGTATGTAAATACTATTTCATTTTATCTGAGACAAAAACTATGTCAGCAGTATTCTAAGTTTTTCTAAATTCTATCCGAAAGAGTACTAACTTTTCAGAAGCCTACTCTGACCATTTATCATAGTCTATCAGCTACTCTCAGATGGGAAAAACAATTAATAATAAATTTCTTTTTTGTGACTCTACACCATTCATTCTTTACGTATTTAAATAATTTGTATGTCTACCACACAACACACAGAGCAACAAAATTTGGGATTGAGAGGATGGGACAAGAATGGAACATGCAATAGTGCTATGAACATAAAAAAGTGCTCTGAAAAGTTTAGAGGTGTTACAAGAACACTGTATAAACTTGAGGTGCCATTATTCCTGAAGTCTGAAACAAAGAACTAAGACTAACCAACAGGACAGCTTTCCCTTCTAGGAAGGGAATGAAACAAGTGTAGAGGGAGGGATATTCCTGCTTGTATCAAGGCAGGAATTCAAGCCTTGAGCGATTCCAGCCACTGAATCGGCCATTCTACTGGAGCCAGGCTAGCCTCACCACTGAGCCACAGGTATCACAGGTGGACATGGCCTTCAGATGAAGAGAGACAACAGTCCTCTTGGTATAGACATAATCAGAATCAACAAGATATAATTACACGTTCTCCTTTCCCTGGAAACATTAAGAGAATGACAGAGAATTTTAGAGCTGTTTAGAGTACTAATTATTATTTCATTTTCTAAATGCTCTTAATTTTATTGATACATATTAATAAAACATACAATCCATCCAAAGTGTACAATCAATGGTACCTAGTATAATCACATAGTTGTGCATTCATTACTTCAAGCATTATTAGAGCATTTTCATTATGCCAATAACAATAATAAACAAAAACAGACAAAAAAGCTCTATATAATTTCTATAATTTCTTTTATATATAATTTTTTGGTAAAATGGTCATTTTCAATTTTTTTAAATAATTTAAAATATCTATTTGATCTGATTGTAATATTTGATCAGAGTAGGAAATATGGTAACATAAAAGAGGGGAAAACACCTAAAATTCCAAATCCAAAAACAATGACATTTTCTACTCAGAAGTACACATCTGTGTGTGTACATGTATGTGTATGGTGGTAATGGTTTAAATACTATACAAGGATGACACTGTTGACTGCCTACCCAGCAACTGCTAATCTCATTTTTTAACTACTGTGATGGTGCTCACATTGTACCCACTACCTAAGGCCAAGTATTTCTGGGAAGCAGACCGCAGTCCCAACCCAAGATAAATCATGATCAATTTAAGCCATCATAGTGGACCCACATCCCTTGACATTGGCTGATTTAGGCATATGCTTGTTTGCAATGTTAGCCCGTGAACAGGCAGGAGAGGGACAGGGTAGAATCCAGAAGGAGGATTTGGGGAAGGGCTTATCTCACTGATAGATATCCCCCAAAAATAGTCTTTCTTCTTCCAGGAAATTTAATCCTATCTACTTATGACACTTGAACTTGTGGCAGATATCTTGCAACCATAAGAGTCTGATGAAAGAGACAAACTAGACCAGTGGCAACAGGCATACTCTCAGAAACAAAACACTTTAAAAAAAAAAAAAAATCCAAAGAAATATAGAGTTTGATCAGTACTTGTGAAAGTCCTTTACTACAGACATCTAGGTGGGGAAAGGTAATAGCAGCTACAGACTCATCCCTGACTGACATTTTCTTTTATTTCTCTGGATAACAGCTGGGACTGAAGACACGTACGCCAAGAACTCTGCTGAGCTGGGCAAAATGCTTTTCTACTTCAAAAGTCTTTTAATAATGTAGAAAATACGATTTGAAAAACCAGTGGCTTTTTTTCTCATTTCTCCTTCTAACTGGAGTATGTGATTAATTCTACCTGGTGAGAACCCTGAGCCACGTTGGGAATATTCCTCAGACAAAAACAAAGAATATAAAGGGCCATTACGTTTTCGGAAAATGGACCAAGATTTGATAACCACTTTTACTTTTAAATATATATATATTTAAATGTAAAGCGCACACTGATAAAATTATTGGTCTTACCAAAATCCACTTACTTGGAAATTACAACCTAATAAATTACAAATTAATAAATCTTTTAGAGTGAAGCATTTTATAACAAACTCTGATGGATGAGTAACCCTCTCCACTGACTTAGCTGACTTCCAAAAAATGCTGGCACACTTTAGAGGAGGAATAAGGCATTGAGGATATGAAGATACCAGTAAGAGAGGAGGAAGGGAGGGAAAGCAATCTTCAGGGAGCTGGGTAGTTCTCCCGGCTTCTTCAACAGGGCTCTGAAAAGTTCATCTCCTTAGGCCAAAGACATTTCCTTTGAAAGTCCTGGAGGCAGCAGACAAGTAAGTAAAAAGAAGAGATCAATGGAAAAGAGGGTGGGGCAAGGGAGGCAAGAAACAAAGACATTTTTCTCACACTACCAGTTAGTCTACAGTATTGGAAGTGGGATAGTCTTGATGTTTACGCTACAGGGAAATTGAAAAATGACCCCACTATATAAACTTTTTAGTGCAATTTCACTTTACTGGGGAAGTAGATTGCAATTGTCTGCTATTATTAATCCAATCTAAGAAATGACAAATTTTTAAAAGTGAAAATATATTTACCAAATAGAAAACTGGGAATAATTATTTCATTACCAAAAATAATCTTTTGAATAATGATTTTCCTCAGGCATTAAGAAAATGATTTGAATTTATTTTACTTGATTTGCACTTAGCTTCAGCTGCATTAAGAGAATGTGTTCTAAATTGTGCCAGTACCGAGAAAAGAACTCCCAGCCAACTTTACTGCATGCCCACTGTGTTCACACAACAGTCATTACTACCAAGATCTTGGCAAGGCAACCACTATTCCTTTGTTCCTTATAGTTGCTTTGAGGCAATTTTTATTTTCCTATTTAATATTTTCTAATTGTCTCTGATCCTAGATAAAACAAAGAATCTTTTCTAGAGGAGTAATGATACTAAAGAAAAAGTATTAGATCAGGGATTCTTAACAAGGAGTCCGTGAACTTGAATTAAATTTTTTTAAAAAATTCTTGTGGGGACGTGTTAGTGCAGGTGTGATATCTTTATTAAATAATACACAGTATAGTGTGGACTTAGTAAGGCTCCCGTGGTTTTCACTTGACTGGCAAAGGTGTTCATGTAACAAAAAAGGTTAAGAACCCTGTATAAGATATATAATAGGTCTAACATCTAGACAACCTGAATTATACTTTGTTCAACTCAAATCTAAGGCAATTAGAGGTAAAAAGAAATCACAAGTTTTCTTTATCTCAGGAGACAAAATAGAAGAATGATTTAAATCCAGCTGCTTCCTCTATAATCACACCAGTCACGAAAACAGAAAGTAGAACTCTAAATGATCAAAAGAATTTAAACTCAGTATATACTTAACATAACTTAAAAAGGTACAACACATAATGTTCTCTCCTTCAAGCAGTTAAAAATTCTCCCGTTTCAAACCCACAGAACTAGAATGAACCCATGTTATTCCGCCCAGTGCAGCCACCAATAATTTACTGAGCAAGCACAGCCAAGGCACACTCAATGTACCGTAGGAGACAAAACAGAAGACATAGATCTTCACCATCAGGAAGATACACTTTAGATGAAGGGATAGCCGAAATATTTGACACCTTTCTGAAATATTAACAAGCACATGTTTAGAAGCCATATGATAAACATTTCTTCTGTTTATATGGATAATTTTTCTATATTAGCCTAAGTGTGATAGCTAAAGAAAATGCAATAGTTAAGAAGTAATTGGCAGGTTAATTTACACTTCAAATGCTCCCAAGAAACTGGATGGAGCACTGGAGTGAGAATTGAGACACCCAAGATCTGTCCTGATACTAATAAGCAGGGAGAGAGTGGTCAGGTCACCAAACCTGCTGGGCCACGACATCCTCGGCTTTAATAAGGGAAATAGGCTACATGAAAAACGGCAAGTGTTTTCACTTCTTCAAAAGCCAACCAATTAACTGACGGCGACTCTGTCTAGAGCCCTTGGCTGAGAATGTTAAGAGTCCTTTCAGTAAAAGCTATGTCCAAAAAAAAACACATTATGCTGAGTGAAGGAGACCAGACACAGAGTACTACATATTGCATGATTCCATTTATATGGAATGCAAATATAAATAAATTTATGAAGATGAAATGAAATTACTTGTTATGTAGGTCTGAGGGGGGAGTACTAAGGGGTGTGGAGTCTTTCTTTTTGGAGTAATGAAATTGTTCTAAAATTCTTGAGATGATGAATGTACAACATTGTGATTATGCTAAGAGCATTGATTATACACTTTGGATAGAACAGCCAGAAACAGCAGCTATGTACAGTGGAGAAAACATAGACAGATTGAGAGGTGAGGAATTTTCTTGTTTGTCTGTTTTTTTGTTGTTTATTATTATGATTATTGAAATCACGAAAATGCTCTAATAATGACTGAGGTGATGAACACACAACTATGTGCTAATACCAAATACCATTGATTGTACACTTTGGATTAACTGTATGCTGTATTAATACGTATCAATGAAATTGATTTGTTTAAAAAAAAAAAACAAAAAACTATGTCCTCTGTGTTCCTTGCCCTCAGAAGCTGGGTGTCTAAGATGAGAGTGTTCACTTGAGCTTGTTTTCCCAGTAGCATTGGCCTGCTGCTCACCCACAGGCTTTCCTGTCTCCCTCATTATCAAGAACTAACATTTAGCTCAGAGAGGGTGTAATATATGGCCATGTAACCAAGTACTTCCCTGATTTTGGATAACAGAAAATGAAAGATAACATTTATTGATATTAACATGTGTCCAGCACTGTTCTAACCACTTAAACCATATGAGCGCACTTAATCCTCACAACGATATCTAAAATGCAGATTCTATCATCATCATCCCTATTTTGCAGATGAGAAAATGAGGTACAACAACTAAGTGAAGTAACGCACCCAAGGCTTCAGAGCTGGTAAAAAGCAGAGCTAGAACTTGATCTGCTCCAAATGACCCACTTCTCACCAGTCTGCTTACTGTGATCAAACTGACAACTCCAGTTTCTTTCGTTAAGGCTACCCACAAAGAAGCCACCAACCCTCCTATCATGGTAGTGTAAGTCTCTATTTTATCCGCAGTTCTTAAATGATGACTCCCTCCGAGCTTGGGCATCTGTAGATCACCTTGTTTGGCATTTTTTTTTTAAATCAAAATAATCTCATAAATCATTTATTCTAGTACATAAAATAAACCCTTCATTAAATAGAACCCTCAGGAAATGCAGGTTTTAGGGTTAAAACAATTCTTCCATTAACCCAGCATTAGTCAGAAAATTGGAGCGAGGAGGTGATTCCTAAAACATTAGTCTTGGGAGAACAGCACTGTGAAGAGAATCTCTAACAACTGGTAATTTTAAAGGGCTTTGCAATTGTTACTCTGAGCATCATTTCTCACAGGTATAGCAGTGTAGAAGGAATATGGCATATCAGATTTAACTGAATGATAAATACTAACCACACTACTGCCACCACCACACACATTCTACCCCTAACACACCTTGAAAGTTGCTTTTCTGAACAAATCACTTTCTCCTAAGTGGGGGAAATGTCACATCCCATGAAACTTGCTGAATACATAGTCTTATTAATCCTCATCAAGAGAGGGTAAGCATGGAAAAACAAAACAAAACATATGCAGATTTCAAGGAGTAAGAGTACAGAGTACTTTTAAAAATAATTATATACATATTACTCTCCAATCTGTAGATTATCTTCAGGTGTTCCCACTGCACCTTTTTACATATCACTACACTTCCGGTAATACACAATATACATTAAACAAAGCAAACACGTGACTTGCCTCCAAATTCAAAATATAGAGGTATCAAATGTAATGGGCAACTCCTTGTATTTAAATCCTGGACATCAAAAATGTAGTGATAAGCTTCTCTTCTTTAAAGTATATTTTAAAATATATATATATGAAATAAGAACTTTTTGGAAGAATGATAGCTTTTAAAAGCAAATTATAAGTTAAAAAGAAAACAGCATTCCAGTTTTTAAAGAATGTTACTGGGCAGTGGATAACAAACTCTCTAAACTCCCTAAGAGAAAGAGGGGGACATGAACCCACCTTATATAAGGTGCATGTACCAACTGTTAATGTGTATCTTGGATCTAAATGTCTTTCTTATTTTACATAAAAGTTCAGTTTTAAGTATTAAATATTTTAATATTTTCTTTCTGAATGGGTTATCTTGCACCCCACCTTAGAGACCCTAACCTCTAAAATATTCACAATTTCTAATCTTCTAGTCTCAAATTTAAAATAACAAAATTAATCATTTTTTTCTAATATAGAATGTTTTAAGTGAACCACCATCAGGACTTACTTGTTGCTTTGACGATAGGTTAAGATCAATATCACCCCTTCCACATTATCCCTTTTTGCACTTTATTTGCAATAGGGACTGGTATGCTGAGTTGTTCATTTTTAAAGCACTGAGAGTAATGACACAAGATGTAACAGGAAATTAATCACATGAGCACCTATACCAAGAGAATGAGACACACATATGGTATGCCTTTTATTAGCATGGCTCTTTCTAGACTTGACCCAGTGAAACCTGCCACTAGAGACTATTAGGGTAGGTGTGAAAAGTGGGAAAAGAGGAAAGCCCCTTCTGTGTTCTCATGAAGACACTTTCAGGAAGAACAAATTAAGTTCACTTTTTGAAATATACAGACCACAGGTGGTGGTGGGGTACAGTAAAGGTAGTAAATGTTTTCATTATAATTATTGGGTTACTCCTACTCCAAGGTGCAAAGTTCTTCCCCAGTTTTAGCTTTCTCCAGCACAAATTTATTCTCAGGCAGTAAGTTACCAGCCTGCTCTGTGTTCAAACACCACCTCAAGGCTACACTTTCTAAGAGTATGCTTGCACTGCACCCACAGATTACCTGCATCAAAACAGATAACCCCGGCTGGGTCCCCTTCAGCCTCTTGAAGCAACCCCTCTTGAGTGCTCCTTGGCATTTTACAGTGGAGGCATATGATGACAGTATCTGTACCAGCTGTTCCTAATTACCTCCCAGGCTAAGGCGAATGACTCAGCAACCCCACTTTTTCACTTTGTCATCCAACCACCATATTAAACAATGGCAAACCACTTGACACAGTTATTGGATAAACAATAATACACGATGCCATCACTACACCAAGGCACCCTACTCCAAGCTGGCACAAGTCTGACTCACCAGGAGCCTTTTTTCCCCTAGGCTTCCTTACGGAGACCAAAGGCAGAAGTGGCAAGTGCCTTCAAGTCCAGCCCCGTCCTTGCACCACTGCCCAAGACCAGGAAGAAGCATTCCATTTCTCTGCCTGACCATGTAAGCGCCCAAGTGCTGCACCACTTAATGTCCAGTGTTTCCACCCTTTCACTTTCTGAACTGCCTTAAATGCAAACCCTCTGGGATTTAAGGCGTGTTAAAATACGTGAACAAAGACCTAGTGCTCATGGGTAACATTCCCAACACTGACATAATTTCAAAAGATTAGCATCCCTACAAGTCTTTGTTTCTTCAAGCATGACACTGTAGCTTGTTTTCGAACACATGTTCCTCCACAATTACTACACCATACCTTGAATCAGCCCGTTTAACGCAGAAGGCTCAAAGCATAAAAGCATTCTGTACAATTCTACTCAATGGCATGAAAGCGCCGTGCTCAAATGTGAGCGCAATGGCACTCGTGTTACATTAGACGAGCACAAAAGCTGGTGTCTCTGAAATCAACACCCACTCTCACCATATTGTGAATCTCAATTACAAACTGTGGGCAAAACTCCAACAAAGGGAGACCTGGGATCCCCAGTCCCCAAAACGAATCTTCATTACATTCAGCCCAGGAAGGTGGTATTTTTGCGCCAGCCGCCAGCTCGGCCTTTCTTACGTGATGACACGGGCGACATACACCGAGGCCAAGAAGCGCGCAAACAGCTTGCTGGACGCCGAGGCAGCGGAGGGTGCTGGGTGGGGGCGGGAGGACAATACGGAGCCCACGTCCCGGGCCGCGCGGGCAGTGCTGATGTGTCACAGCC
>JAQZBX010013387.1:11247-40040 GCA_029593785.1 Cabassous unicinctus | reverse complement strand
CGAACCCGGGGCCTCTCATATGGTAAACGGGTGCGCTATCCATTGCGCCACAGCCGCTTCCTGCCGTGAGGTTGCTGCATCAGCCCACCGCACCGCTCAGGCCGGCGTGCCCTCACAAGGAGGCCTCGGGGCGCGAACCCGGGCCTCCCATATGGTAAACGGGGGCTCTATCCACTGAGCCACACCCGCTTCCCTACCTATATCTTTTGATGGAATGTCACTCAGGATTATTCCCAAGTCCCGAAAAAAACCCTGTATTACAACTGCTTTTCCCTCTCCCTGCCCCCAAAGCTGACAGTGACCATTGGCTCCACATTATTGTTGTAATTTCTTCCATTGCTTGAATCACAATTTGTGTATAACAGAATACTAGTAAGTCTACTCTAGTCCACAGCTCTTCCCCCAATCCTGAAGATGGTTATGTCCACCCCACCTCCAACTGAGACAGGCTTATATCCCATGGATGAGATGAATGGGATTATCCTGTATGCAGCTGCAGACTCTACCCATTCCCTGGGAAGGCCATTGTTCATCATCATCTCCCTGCCTGGTGTGCTGGGTGAGTCCATTGAGCTGTAGATTAGGAATTGCGGCTCCACTGAGATTCCAGGCCCAGCTGGCACATGGACAACCCAAAACCTCCAGTCTCTGGATGTACACCTACAAACTCCAGAACCACATATAGATTGGAATAGAAGGAAGAGATGGACCATGTGCAGGGAAGACATATTTGAGTCAAACTCCATCGCTCTCAGGAGCAAGGATTCCAAAATAGGGCCCACTGATAAGGTACAAAACTCTGGACCTATCCATGCTGATATAGGACCTGGGTGTCTCCAGAGCCCTCAGGAGCCCCTTTATATGGGGTGATATCCACATTGGAATCTTATGAGGTCCTACTGAGATGTGCATAAGTGTTACTTCTTTGATGACCTCCCAACTCACTTTGAAGTCTCTTAGCAATATGAACTCATTTGTCTTTACCTTTTCCCCTTTTATTTGAAGTCTTTTTCCAGTCATATTGCCAGTTGGCACTTGGTAGTAATCCCTTGTTGTGAGGGAGGCTCATCCCCGGGAGTCATGTCCCACGCTGGGAGGAAGGTAATGCTTTCATATGCTGACTTTGGCTTAGAGAGAGGCCACATTTGAGCAACAAGGAGACTCTCAGGAGGCAACCCTCAGGCACCTCATAACAATAGGCCAAGTTTCAATTTCAAGAGCAAAGACTCAGAAGACTAGTCATCAATAACAAGAGCCCATCAATGGATCATCCTCCTTTGCCAGACACTGCCCCTGCACTTGGGAGATGGCTGCTGCTCCCTTGGAGAATGTGCCAGAGCCCTCCAGGATGGGAATTTAATATTCTCTCATTTATTGAGTGATTCTCCACCCACTGTGACCATGCACCATGAGCATTTGAAAAATTTTATATACCTTTTATGTATGTTTATGTAAACTTTGTCCTGTGCACCCCCCATCCCTGACACCCCCTCACAAATGATCCTCTCCTGACCCAGTTGTAACCCATCTGTGATCCAAAGCTTCTTTGGAGAGGAAGCCAATACAATAGTCAAATATAATTAATAGGAAAATGAAATAATAATGATAAGTTTAATATAAGAGATAAAATACATTAAAAAATTTTTAAAACCTAAAAATAAAATAAAATTAAAGTATTGGGATATTTAAAAAATAGGGAAAAATAAGAAAAAAAAATTTTATTGACATTTTGCCTTTTATCACAGGAATATGTGGTGTCCAGTCTGTACCATGGCACCTTCCCTTTCTTACTCCCCAGTGTGTCAAAAGGTTTCATTAAATTGTCAAAGAAGTTTTAGGTCACAGCAAATTCACACAGTGAATACAAGAGACTCTCATATACCCAAACTCCTCCCCTTTTCCTCACCCCATATTAAAACCTTTTTGTATGTGGATGGTAGCATTGTTATAACTGTTATACAGAAAGCAAAACATAGCTACTAAACATTGCCAATGGTGTACAGTATGGTTTATATTTTAGACAGTACACTTTTATAAAGGAGTCCATCTCCGTCCCACTCATTGTGTTGATCTCCACCCACTGATACAATAATTATGATGGGATGAACACTCACACACTCTCTAGACGCCTGCTTCAGATGCACCATGACACAAATGCCTCCTGAACCAACACCCTAAACCAGTGACATCTTCTTATCATATTGCAATAAAAGCATTCCCACCTCTGTACTTTCAACCTCACACCCAGAAATCCCAAGTGTTCACCTGTCTCTCTCCCATCTCTCCCCTCAGTATCATGGGTATTATAACCCACACTTCCCAATCTACCCAACGCTGCACCACTAAACCCAATAATATCACTACCCACCTGTCCTCCTCCTCCAATACACAACTACACTCTATCACTTTACCATTGATTATGTATGTTTGGGTGATGATACACAACTTTCTCTTCTCTTTCTCTTTCTTGTAAACCTATCTTTCAGACAATAGTTCTTAGAGGCTGCTCAATTTCCTTAATTCATATCAGTGAGGTCATGTACTGTTCATCCTTCAATGCCTGGCTTGCTTCAATCAACATAAGGTCTTCAAGATTCATCCATGTTATTCCTTCTTACAGCTGAGTAATATTCCACTGTATGTATGTTTCACATTTTGTTTATCCATTCATCTGTTGATGGGCACCTGGGATGATTCCAACTTCTGGCAATAGTGAACAATGACACTGTGAACAGTGGTGTGCATATATCTGTTCATGTCTTTGCCTTCAATTATTCTGGGTATATACCCAGGAGTGGAATTGCTGGATTATATGGAATATCTATAGTTAGTTTTTGAGGAACCACCAAATTGTCCTCTGCATTGGCTGGACCATTCCACTATCACACCAGCAGTGGATGAGGGTTCCCATTACTTCACATCCTCTCCAAAACTTTAAGTCTTCTGTTTTTTAATAGCTGCCATTCTAATGGGTGAAACATGGTATCGCATTGTAGTTTTGATTTGCATTTCCCTAATATTTAGCAATGTTGAGCATTTTATCAAGTGCTTTTTAGGAATTTGTATTTGTTCCTTGGAGAAGTGTCTTTTCAGGTCACTTGCCCATGTTATAAATGGATTGTTTGTCTTTTTATTTTCAAGGTGTAGGATTTCTTTATATATGCAGGACATTAGACTCCTATCAGATATATGATTGCCAAATATTTTCTCCCAATGGGGAGGCTGCCATTTTATTTTCTTGACAGCATTCTTTGAGGTGCAAAGGATTTTAGTTTTGAGATGATCCCATTTGTCTATTTTTTGTTTGGTTGCTATTCCTTTGAGTGTGTAGTTCATGGAAACATTTCCTATTACTACATCCTGTAGGTGCTTCCCTACATTATCTTTGAAGGTCTCTATGGTGTTGGCTCTTATATTTAGATCTTTGATCCATCTTGAGTTAATTTTTGCATAAGGAGTATGATAATGTTCCTCTCTCATTCTTATGGATATGGATATCCAGTTCTCCAAGCACCACTTGTTTAAGAGGCCATTCTCTCCCAACTGATTGGGCTTGGTGGTCTTGTCAAATATAAGATGACTGTATATGCAAGGACATATATCAGAATTCTCAATTCGATTCCATTGGTCAATATGTCTATCCTTGTGCCAATATCATGCAGTTTTGACCACTGTGGCTTTGTAGTATGTTTTAAAGTCAGGTAGTGTGATACCTCCAACTTCATTTTTCTTTTTGAACATGTCTTTGGCGATTTGGGGCCTCTTACCATTTAAATAAATTTGGTAGATAGTTTTCCCAATTCCTTAAAGACTACAGTGTTGATTTTCCTTGGGATTGCATTAAATCTGTAGATTAGTTTGGGAAGGGTAGACATCTTTAGGATGTTTAGTCTTCCTTTCCATGACCAGGGAATATTCTTCCATTTTTTAAAGTCTTCTTTGATTTTCTTTAACAGTGATGTGTAGTTTTCTGTATATAAGTCCTATACATCTTTAGGTAAATTTATTCATAGCTATTTGATTCTTTAAGTTACTATTGTAATTGGAATTTTTTTTCTTGATTTCCTCCTCAGAGTCCTCATTTTTGGAGTATACAAATGCTACTCATTTTTGAGCATTGATCTTATACCTGTGATGTTACTGAACTACTTTATAAATTCTAGAAGCTTTGTTGTGGATTTCTCAGGTCTTTCTACATATAGGATCATGTCGTCTGCAAATAATCAAATTTTTACTTCTTCTTTTCAAATTTAGATGTCTTTTATATCTTTTTCTTGCCTCAGTGCTTGAGCAATTACTTCTAAAGCAATGTTAAATAGGAGTGCTAATAGTGGGCATCATTGTCTTTTTCCCAATCTCAGAGGGAAAGCTTTTAGTATTTCACCATTTAAGATGATGTCAGCTTTGGGTTTTTCATATATGCCCTTTATCATTTTCAGAAAGTTTCCTTTTATTCATATCTTTTGAAATTTTTTTATCGGGAAAGGGTGCTGTATTTTGTCGAATGCTTTTTCTGCATCTATAGAAATGATCATGTGAATTTTTTCTTTCAATCTGTTTATGTCGAGTATTACATTGATTTTCTTGTGTTGAACAATCCTTGCAAACCTGGGATGAAACCCACTTTCTCATGGTTTATAATTCTTTCGATATGTTTTTGAATGTGATTAACAATATTTGGTTGACGATTTTAGCATCTAGGTTCATTAGAGAAATTGGTCTGTAATTTTCCCTTCTTGTGGTAACTTTTTTTGCCTTTGTTATTTCGGTAATGTTGGCATCATAGAATGAGTTACTCAATGTTACTTTGACTTCTATTTTTTAGAAGAACATAAGCAGAATTGGTGTTAGCTCTTTCTGGAAGGTCTGGTAGAATTCAGCTGTGAAGCCCTCTCGTCCTGGGCTCTTCTTATTTGGGAGGTTTTTTGATGACTGAGTCTATCTCTTTCCTTGTAATTGGACTGTTGATTTCATCAATGTAGGCTGTTTGTGAGTTTCTAGGGATTTGTCCACTGCCTCTAACTTAACATTCTTTTCGCGTATACTTTTTCAAAATATCCTCTTATGGTATTCTATTTCTGTGGGGTCACTTGTGATATCCTCTTGCTCATTCTTTATTTTGTGTATTTGCGTCTGCTCTCTCTTTTTCTTTGTTAGTCTGGCTAAGGGTTTGTCAATTTTATTGATATTCTTGAAGAACCAGCTTTTGATTTTGTTTATTTTTTCTAGTGTTTTCTTATTTTCTATTTCATTTAGTACTGCTCTAATCTTGTTTTTTCCTTCTTTCTACTTCCTTTGGGGTTAGTTTTTTGTTTTTTTTTCCAATTCCTCCAGGTGTGCAATTACGTCTTCAATTTTAGCTATTTCTTCTTCTTTTAAATATGCATTTATGGCTATGAATTTCCCTCTTGGTACATCTTTGGCTCCATCACATATGTTTTAACATTTTATGTTCTCATTTTCATTTGTTTCAAGGTAATTACTGTTTTCTTTTTAGATTTCTTCCTTCATCCACTCTTTTTCTAAGAATCTGTTGTTTAACTTCCATATATTTCTCCCTAATCTGTTTCTCTGACCCTTAGTGATTTCCAATTTCATTCCATTGTGTGGTCAGGAAAATTCCTTTCTATAATCTCAATCTTTCTGAATTCATTGAGAGTTGTTCTGTGGCCTAGCAGGTAGTCTATCTTGGAGTATGTTCCATTTGTACTCGAGAAGAATGTATATTCCACTGTATTTGGTGTAGCATTCTGTATAATTCTATTAGGTCCAGTTCCTCAATGAATTATTCAGAGTCTTTGTTTCTTTATTAATTCTCTGTCTAGATGTTCTGTCTAATGGTAAAAATGGTGTATTAAAGTCCCCCACTTTAATTGTAGAGGCATTTATTTCTAAACTTAGTTTTTCCAGGGTTTACCTCACGTATTTTGAGGGCACCCTTATTAGGTGCATAAATATTTATGATTGTTCTCTCTTCTTGAAATATTACCACTTTTACTAATATATAGTGTCTATCTTTCTCTCTTACAACAGTTTTGCCTTAAACATCTATTTTGTCTGATATTAGGATAGCTACTCCTGCCTGTGTTTGGTTGTTGTTTGCTTCTCAAATTGTTTTCCAGCCATTCACTTTCATGATCCTTTAATTCCTGGGTCTAAGCTGGGTTTCTTGTAGGCAGCATATAGATGGATCATATTTCCTTATCCATTCTGCCAATCTGTGTCTCTTGACTGGTGAGTTAATCCTTTAATGTTCAGTGTTATTACTGTCAATGAATTTCTTACATAAGTCTTTTGAGTTTATGTATGACATATATTGTTTTTATTCCTTTTTGTATTTTTAGTTATTCTTACACTCTCCTCCAACTCTCTCTCACACATTTTTTCCTTTCAACCTAGAGAACTTCCTTTAGTATTTCTTGAATGGCAGGTTCTTGTTGGCATACCCTCTTAGTTTCTGTTTATCTGTGAATATTTTGATCTCTCCATCACTTTGAATTCCTGCTTTGCTGGATAGGGAATTCATGGCTTGATTTTTTTTTCTTTTAGTACTTTGACTATGTCATACCACTGTCTTCTTGCCTCCATGGTTTCAGATGAGAAATCAGCACTTAATCTTATTGTGCTTCCCTTTTATATGATGGTTCTCTTTTCTCTTGCTGCCCTGAGTACTTTCTCTTTTTCTTGAGCATTGAACATTTTGATAATTATATGTCTTAGAGTCGGCCTGTTGGGATTTGTAGTGTTTGTGGTGTGCTGTGCTTCCTGGATATGTACATCATTCTCCCGCAATAGTGTTTGGAAGTCTTCAGCCATTATTTCCTTCAGCACTCCTTCTGTTCCCTTTCCCTTCTCTTCTCCATCTAAGATGCCTATAATGCATATGTTTGTGCACTTTGTGTTGTCAGTTAAATTTCTAAGCCCCTGTTCATTTTTTTCTGTATTTTTTTCTATCTGTTCTACTATCTGATTTCAGACGTACTGTGTTTCACATCACTAATTCTTTCTTCTTCCTGTTCACATCTGTTGTTATGTGAATCCAGTGTCTTTTTTATTTCTTGGTTTATGCCATTCATCACAATCCTATCTGTTATCTTTTTATGTTTGTTTACAATTTCTTCAGTATGTTCTCCTTAGTGTCTTCCTAATATCTTTAATCTCTTCCTTCACTTCATTATATTGGTCCATTATATTTGTCTGGACAGCTTAGTTTTTGGTGTTCTACAATGCTTCCTGGTTTTTAGTTTGTTCATTGGACTGGTCCATGTATTCCTGTTTTCCAGTATGGTTTGTAATTTTTTTTTTTTTTTTGCCCTCTGGTCATCATTTTACCTTGATGGGTTTATTCAGTTGATTAGGTTCTCTATCTGCTCTAGAGTTTTATTTAGCTGGTGGGTCTGTGTGTGTTTTAAGTTTTCTTTTTGACACTTTGTTCTTCTTGTTCTATTTTCTTGCTTTTTTCCATGTTCCCTTGAAGGAAAAACATTAGGGTCAGAGGAATCAAAAGAGGTAAGAAAGGAAAATGGATCATAGTAATATTGATAAAAGTTAGAAGAGTGGCTGTATAAAACTTAATAAAATGAATATTTATCTCATGTAGGCAGTGTAGAGTAATAGGGGGGAAAAGTGGGGTACCTACAAAGGAATGGGAAACCAAATAAAAGAAAATATATAGAATGATTTAAAAGCCAGAATGATTAGCAGAGAGAGAAAGAGTAAAGAAAGAGATGAAAGGCAAAAGTAAATTAAAAAGAAAAGAAAACAGAATAGAAAATATAGAAATCCACATCCATGAAGTTGAGTTCTAATGAATAAAGTTGGAATGTAAGAACCACAACAGAAACGAGGAGGTAGAAAGATGAGGGAAGGAAGAGATTTGTTGGTAGACAAAATCAGTATACACAGTCAATGGGAAATCAAGAAAAGAGAAATACAGCAAAAAAGAAACAAGCTAACTGCACCTAATTTTTAAAGAAGTTGGGGGAGGAAAGAGGAAAAAAAATCAAGAAGCAATAAAACAAACAAAGAAAAACCAAAACAAACACACAAGCAAGCAGCCAAACAAAGCTAAGGAAGAATAGCATTCCTTCTTGGACCCTTGTGGAGTCTCTCAGCCTGCCTGTGTTCATCAATCAATTACCCTGCATGCTTCTATCTGCAGGTTTTGATGCAAATTTTAGCGATTAAACTAAGTTAAAAAAATTTTAAGTAACCTTTTTTCTTTTCTTTTTCTTTTTTTTTTTTGAGAAATAACAGAACCAAAACAAGGCCTCTTCTATACCACCCCCTCTGCCGAGAGGACCTTAAATAGGATCGTGGAAACTTATGAAACACTTCTCACTGCTGACACCCCCCCCAGGGAGCTGAAATTCTGATACTTCTCAGCACAGAATTATAAAATTTGCAGACTCCGCCCCCTCCCAAGCCAAGCCTCTGTATCCCAGAGCAGTTAGTTAAATCAGGCTTCCTTAGCAGATTCAGCTCTCCCCTCAGCCTGGCACCACTTAAAGCCTGCTGGTTTGCTCACCAAAGCTGCAAGGGGGTCCAGGCAGTCACAAGCACAGAAAGGAAACCCCTCTCCACCCTCTGCCAGAACCCTCCCACTCTTGGAAAATGCTCCCATTCCCTAGGTTGCCAGTGCCCTTTGCCCTGAGGGTGAGGCTTAGCTGTCCACTTCTATGATTTCCAGCTGGGGAAAAACTCATGATTTTATCTTGAGCGATCCACCTCACTGTCCAGCTCCCTCCAGATTGATGTCACTAAATTTCTCGCTCTGTGGGATCCCAGTTCAGACCACTCAGGAAGGATTCTGTCCCAAATCATTCATCCTCTGTGAGAGAGATTGTGAGTGCCCACCTACTCTGATGCCATCTTCCCTATAGTTTTTGGCATATTCCATCTCTCAGGTTTTAAATGTGTATAGTTCATGGGACAATGGAAGTAGTCATTTATATGGAATAATATTCTATCTTGGAAATCTTTACTCACATGGCCTCCAAATGGTCTGTGTGCCTCAGTTTAAGCACCCATTTGATAAAAGGGGCAGAAGAGCCATATCTAGGGAACTTATAAATAAGTCTAACTCTGGTACATTGGGGATCATATATTCCAAGGTAAGGCCCATTGATAGGGTGGTGAATTCTTGATATTGCCCTGCCTGTAGTGTCTAGATGTCTCAGGAGCCCAGCAGTTTGAGGAACTGTTTACTGTAACAGTCAATAAGATCCTTCTGAGACATGCATATGCATAATCTCAGGAATAATCTCCTGACTCACTTTTGAAGTCTCTTAACCATAAAAACTTATTTGTATTTAATATTTCCCTTTTGGTCTTTTTCAAGATTCATCACTAGCTGATGTTGGGTAATAATCCCACTGTTAGAACTGTGTTTCAATATGTGTTCATCAATTGTAACAAATGTACTACACTAATGAAAGATGTTGTTAATGTGGGAAAGTGTGTGGGGAGGGGGTGGGTTATATTTTTGTTGTAAAATTTATATAATCTAAAGCTTCTTTAAAAATAAAAAAAGATAAAAAATCCACTAGATTCTGCTGAGATGGCTCCATTCACACATGCGTGTTGAGAAAGGATATCTTCATTTACATTCTACAGATGTGTTGCCTGGAAAATATTAATGGGTATTTCTTGAAGAAAAACTTATGTGGTCAAATAAATGTGATACATACAGGACTCAATGAAATCAGTAAGTTTTTCTACATGTCTTCTCAGTTTTAATATGCTAATTGGCCCTTTGTTTAGTGAGGGAAATTTGCACTTTGAGTTAAAGAGGGAATCTGCAGACATTAACAGCAATGTTCTGGAGTTGGTTAGATTGCCTGGGTTTAACTTTTTCTCCATCACTTTTTAGTTGGGTGAACTTGATAAGATATGTTATCTTCCCATTCATCATTATCATTAACTGAAAAGGGGGGTTGAAAATTCCTTTGCTCAGACAAGGGTAGAAATAATGTTAGATATAATAAACAATGTTATTTACCTAAAGATTGGAATTGGCAAAATTTAACAAAATATATAGAGAGAGCATTATCAGGAAACATAGTTTAGAAAATGCTGAAGGGAAAGATTGTTTATACAAAAAAAAGCAGTGGAAAGTTTTCTTAGTTTGCCACAGAGATACTTACGCAAAGTACCAGAAATGGGTTAGACTTGACAATGGAAATTTTGTTTAGGGAAAAGCTTACAGTTCTTAGGCCCTAAATGTCCAAAGCAAGCACCATCAGAGATGGTTTCACACCAGGATAGCAATGGTGATCCTGAAGTCCTGCTATGTGGTGAAGCAAGATGTCCATGCATATCTGAGGTCTCTGCCTTCCACTCTGAAAACTAGTGTTTCCTGTGAGCAATCAGGTGAGGAATTGTCTCCTTCCAGACCTCCTCTCTCAGTCTCCTTCTCAGGTCATCTGCCTTCATTCTGAGTTCAATTGTGGGCCAAGTCTCTTGGGGGTTTATGCTCAAACCTTGGCTGCCAGTGTCCTTGAGTCTTCTCACACATTGTAGACTCAAAAATAGTGGCTTCCTTTCTCTGTGTATTTCTCTGGTGTCTCCATTTATATCAAATTCAGGAAAAGGGCAGATACCCAAGCTAACTCACACCTCACTAATGTAGTCCAATTAAAAGCCTTAAAGTGATCTTATCAAGTAATCTAATCAAAGGTTTCTTTACAGATTTTAATGCAATCAAAGGGCTGCATAAGCAAACGATTGGACCAATTTAAGACATAATCCTTTTCTAGGATTCAAAAATGCAAACTGTCACAGAAATCAAAGTTCAAATTTGAGGACTTTGGGAATGTGCATCTGCTTGCTTCTCTATCACACACAAAAATTTAAATAATGATTGCTTATTATTTTGGGTGGATAAAAATCCATCCTCAATACAAAATCTACCACTAATTTCCCCCAGTCCCACATCTGAATCACTTGCACAATAATTTTAATTTTATCCAATCCCCTATCCCAAAGGATTTTTTTCAACTGTTTATAGCCAACACATTTCCTCAGACCTGTCTTAATATTCCTTGGACATGACCATTTGGTCATTTGGATTATCTCCTTTCTAAGGGGTAGAATAAAAATGATGACAACATTTGATTGGAATTTTCAAGATGCTTTTCTAAATGCCTGTGATGGTCAGGCTAATGTGTCAACTCGGCCAGGTAATTGTGTTCAGGTGTTTGTTCCAGCAAGCACTGGGCTAATTTTAATACAAGAGCATTTATAAACTTAGATCACCGGTGAGTTTACTGTGTGGATAACTGATTACATCTTCATCAATCAGGGAGATTACATCATCAATGGGTGATGCTTTTATCCAATCAGTTGAATGCCTTAAAAGGGGAAGTGATTTCAACATTCAGAAAGAATTTCCCAGTTCATAGTTGGACAGCCAATTTCTCCCAGAAACTCATCAAGGACCTTTCATCAGACTTCATCGGAGCCCCTGGTTTGCAGCCTGCCTGTAGAACCTGGACTTGTGCATCCCCAAAGACACATGAGAGACTCTTTCAAAATCTCATATTATTGAAAGATATCTCCTGTTGATTCTGTTTCCCAAGAGAACCCTGACTAATAGAGCTTGGTACCGGGAGTGGTTCTTTAGTAACAGAGTCTTAAACATGGGATATCTGAGGTGGTTCTGGGAGTTTTGTAATTGGCTTTCTACTCTAATTGGACTCAGGGGTACTAATGACTCCCTTTCCAATAATTAAGAGGTTGCTAACAGTCCATGGCATGAACTGGCAATAGAGAAATGCAAAACAGCAGCACTGGATTCCCCTACTTCAATACTTATAAGAAGCAAGGATCTGAGTGAGAGTGTTTTCAACACCATAACAGAATTTGTGGAGTTTAAAAGTATAATGATGTTGGCTGGCTGGCTCCTCCTAGATATTCTGGATACAGTTACAAAAGAAATAGATGAGCTAAAGTCTTCAAATTTGAAATGTATATGCTGCATGAATGATATGAAAGTTTCTACGTGTGCCTTGAAAGAAAATCTTGTCTCCTGTAGCCACAGACTTGAGATATCTGAGAATCAAACCCAGACTCTCACTGAATGAGTAGCAGAATTACAGAGGAAACTAAAATCTCAAACTTGCAGGGTTTCTGCAATTCAAGTGAAGGCATTGATTGGAAAGGAGTGGAGCCCCGAGAATTGGGATGGAGACATATAAGATGATGATAATATTGGTGGGGACATTGGAAGCCTAAATTCTGCTGAGACTTTACCAGATAAATCTGCGATGGCTTGCCCTGTGGAGACCAAACCTTGTCATCCTTGTTTCATCCAGCCTCCAGCCTGCCCCAGGGAGTCCAGACTTCCTTCCAGCCCTGAGGTGGGTATAAGCCAAATGGAAGCCTGCACTGCCCAGCCTCTGAGCTGCACTAGGGAGTCTGGACCTCCTCCCAGCCACGAGGCAGGTACCAGCCAAACTCCCGTAATAACTGCCTATTATATGATTTTATACTTACATTGTTACTTATTTAAGGTTTTCTGAATATTGTAATGTATTTTTGGAATTCAGAGGGTGGAGTATTGCAGTTGGGCAGTTTGATGTAATTATGAATTCCAAGAATATAATTGGATCATGCTTGTAAACTGATCTGTTAATCTGGGCATGATTAAGTTATGATTAGGGTGTTGACTGGGTCAGTAGGACATTGAGCCCTACCCCTTGGTGGGTGGTGAATTGAATATAAAAGGCAAGGCAAAGTACAGAGTTGAAGCAGTTTTTGAGAAACAGTCTTGAAAAGCAGTTTTGATGTTGGAAAGAAGGCCCCAGGAGAAGAGAAGCGAGCCATTGGCCTGATCGTCTACAGCTGACCTTGTGGAGGAAACAGGAGCTAAGCCCAGAGAGAAACACAGCACCAAGAAGAGAGGAACCTCAGAAGCCTGAACCCTGGCAAATGCTGGCAGCTGTCTTGCTCTAACACATGGCAATGGACTGTGGTGAGAGAAGAAACTTAATGCTTTATGGCCTGGTATCTGTGGATTTCTACCCCAAATAAATACCCTTTATAAAAACCAACCCATTTTTGGTATTTCACATTAGCACCCCTTTGACTGACGAATACACCATTCAACTCTCCTATTTGGCCTGTGAAGAAAACAGATTCATCTTAGAGGATGAGAGGAGATTATCATAAACTTAACAAAGTGGTGACTTCAATTGTACCAGATGTGGTATCATTGCTTGAGCAAATCAACACTTCCCCTGGTACCTGGTTTGCAGCTGTTGATCTGGCAAATGCTTTTTTCTCAATTGCCATTAGTAGGGACCACCAGAAACAGTTTGCTTTCAGCTGACAAGGCAAGCAGTATATTTTCACTGTCCTGCCTCTGGGGTAGATCAACTCTCCAGCCCTATGTCATAATATTGTCCACAGGTAACTTGATCATCTCTCCCTCCCACAAGACATCACACTGGTCCATTATATTGATGATATCATGTTGATAGGGCCTACTGAGCAAGAAATAGCAAAGACTCTAGATTTATTGGTAAGGCATTTGCATGAGAGAGGATGGGAGATAAATCCAACAAAAATACAGTGTCCTCCTGCCTCAGTGAAATTTCTACGTGTCCTGGGTTATGGGGCCTGTCAAGACATCCCTTCTAAAGTAAAAGATAAGCTGCTGCACCTGGCCCCTCCTATGACCAAAAAAAAGAGGTACAACATGTAGTTCACCTCTTTGAATTTTGGAGACAACACATTCCTCATTTGGGTGTGCTACTCCAGCCCTTTTACTGAGTGACTAGAAAAGCTGCTTGTGTTGATTGGGGCCTGGAACAAGAGGAAGTCTGCAACAGGTCCAGGCTGCTGTGCAAGCTGCGCTACCACTTGGACCATATGATCCAGCAGATCCAATGGTGCTGGAAGTTTCAGTGGCAAATAAAGATGCTGTCTGGAGACTTTGGCAGGCCCCTATAGGTGGATCACAGCACAGACCCTTAAGATTTTGGAATAAAGCCTTGCCATCCTCTGCAGATAACTACTCCCTTTTGAGAAGCAGCTTTTGGCTTGCTACTGGGCCTTAGTAGATACTGAATGCTTAACCGTGAGCCACAAGTTACCATGAGACCTGAGTTGCCTATCATGAGCTGGGTATTGTCTGACCCACCAAACCATAAAGTTGGGCATGCACAGAAGCATTCCATAATAAATTGGAAGTGGTATAAATGAGAAAGGGCTCAAGCAGGTCCTTAAGGCACAAGTAAGTTACATGAGGAAGTAACGCAAATGCCCATGGTCACCACCCCTGCCATGTTACCTTCCCTTTCCCAGCCCACCGCTTTGACCTCTTGGAGAGTCCCTTACAATCAGTTGACTGAGGATGAAAAAACTCATGTCTGGTTTACAGATGGTTCTTCAAGATATGCAGGTATCACCTGAAAGTGGACAGCTGCAGCAGTGCAGCCCTTTTCTTGGACATCCATGAAGGATAGCGGTGAGGGCAAATCCTCCCAGTGGGCAGAGCTTTGAGCAGTGCATCGAGTTGATCATTTTGCTTGGAAGAAGAAATGGCCAGAGGTTCCTTTGTACACTGATTCATGGTCTGTTGCCAATGGTTTCACTGGATGGTCAGGGACTTGGTAGGAACATGATTGGAAAATTGGTGACAAGGAGGTCTGTGGAAGAGCTTTGTAGATAGACATTTCTGAGTGGGCAAAAAACAGGAACGTATTTGTGTCCCAACTGAATGCTCACCAGAGGGTGACTTCAGCAGAGGAATAGTTTAATAACCAAGTGAATAAGATGATCTGCTCTGTGGCTGATGCTCAGGTTCTTTCCCCAGTCACTTCTGTCATTGCCTAATGGGCTCATGAACAAAGTGGCCATGGAAGTAAGGATGGAGGATGCATGGGCTCAGCAACCTGGACTTCCCCTCACTAAGGCTGACTTGGCTACAGTCACTGTTGAATGCCCAATCTGCCAGCAGCAGAGACCCACACTCAGCCCCTGATATGGCACCATTCCTCGAGGTGACCAGCCTGGTACCTGGTGGCAGGTTGACTACATTGGGCCACTTCCACCATGGAAGAGGAAGCAATTTGTTTTACCTGGAATAGACACATACTCTGGTTATGGGTTTGCATATCTGGCATGCAATGCTTCTTCCAAAACTAACATCTGTGAACTTACTGAATGTCCTCTTTCACCAAGATATTCCACACAGCATTTCTTCTGCTATTTCACAGCAAATTATGTGCAGGAATGGGCACAAGCCCATGGAGTTCACTGGTCTTGCCATGTTCCCCATCACCCTGAAGCATCTGGATTAAGAGAACTGTGGAATGGCATTTTGAAAACTCAATTATGGAATCAACTAGGTGGCAATACCTTGAAGGGCTGGAGCAGTGTTCTCCAGGAGTTTGTGTTTGCTCTGAATCAGCATCCTCTCTATAGTGCTGTTTCTCCCATAACCAGGATTCATGGTTCCAGGAATCAAGGGGTGGAAATGGGAGTGGCACCACTCACTATTACTTAGTGACCCACTAGGAAAATTTTTGCTTCCTGACCCTGCAACCTTAATCTCTGCTGGTACAGGTTTTAGTCCCAAAAGGAGGAGTGCTGCCACCAGGGAACATAACAATGATTCCATTGAACTGGAAGTTAAGACTGCCACTTGGCCACTTTGGGCACCTCTTACCTGTGAATCAGCAGGCAAAGAAGGGAATTACTGTACTGGCTGGAGTGATTGATCCTGACTATCAAGGGGAAATAGGACTACATCTACATAACGGGGGTAAAGAAGAATTTGCCTGGAATGCAGGAGATCCTCTAGAGCATCTCCTAGTACTGCCATGCCCGGTGATTAAAGTCAATGGAAAATTGCAACAAACCAATTCAAGCAGGACTAACAATGGCCCAGAATCTTCGGGAATGAAAGTTTGGGTCACCCCTCCAGGCAAAGAACTACAACCAGCTGAAGTGCTTGTTGAAGGTAACAGGAACATGGAATGGGTAGTGGAAGAAGGTAGTGATAAATGTGAACTTCTACCACATGATCAGTTACAGAAACGAAGACTGTAATTGTCATGAACCATTCTTCCTTGTTTCGTTATGAGTATGATTGTATATGGACACAAAACAAATTTCTCATTTTCTTCCCCAACCTTTTCCCTATAATATAAAAAGTTGTATTAATTCCACATCATAATATTTAAGGATGTCAAGTTTAAGAGTGAATATTACTCAAGGACTTGCACACTATTCTGTGGGGGAATTAACGTGTTTCCAGTTGTACGCAGGGCAGTTGAACATTGTTAGGCAGAAATATATATGTATGCTTGTCTGTTATTGTTTTTACTTAGAGACTAAGTATGGTTTAGGATAATGTGTATGATTGCCGAGTTGACAAAGGGTGGACTGTGATGGTTAAGCTAATGTGTCAACTCGGCCAGGTAATTGTTTCCAGGTGTTTGTACCAGCAAGCACTGGGCTAATTATAATACAAGAGCATTTATGGACTTCGATCACCAGTGGGTTTACCGTGTGGATGAGTGATTACATCTGCATCAATCAGGGAATCAGGGAGATTGCATCATCAATGGGTGATGCTTTTATACAATCAGTTTAATGCCTTAAAAGGGGAAGTGATTTCAACATTCAGAGAGAATTTCCCACCTCATCGTTGGACAGCCAACTTCTCCCACAAACTCATTAGGGACCTTTCATCAGACTTTCATTCAGGCCCCTGGTTTGCAGCTTGCCTGCGGAACCTGGAATTGTGCATCCCCACAGTCACGTGAGAGAATCTTTTAAAATCTCATATTATTGAAAGATATCTCCTGCTGATTCTGTTTCCCAAAAGAATCCTGACTAATACAGTGCCTTAGGTGCATAAACTAAATTAATATTCAAAACTCTCCTATGAAACAGGTACAAGTATTATAGGAATTTTACAGTGGAGGAAAATATACAATTAGTGTTTAGGTGTGCTGAAAGCTGTCAATGAAAAATACCACAAATGAGTTCACTTTTATAATGGAATATGTTAGGGTAAAATCTTACAGGTCTGAGACTGTAAATGTTCAAGTTAAGGCATCATAAGAAATGCTGGCTTACCAAAGGTCAGCTGATGGATCCTGGATTCCTGCTATGTGGCAAGGCAAAATGGAGGGTCTTCTAGTTTCTATCCACTTTCTCCATCAGACTCACTTTCTCCCTGAGTTTAGCTGTGGGTCACCAGGCACAATTGTTCATCTCTCCCCTCTCTTCTGGGATGCATCTCTTCAGCTTCTATCTGCTCTGTGATTCCAGCCTTCAGCTTTCTCTCAGCCTCTCAGGGTTTCTCTGTCTTTTTGCAGCTGTAGGAGATCATGGAGTTCTCTCTCACATGACAGGGTTAACAGTGGTGGCTCTCTTTCTCTGTGTGTCTCCATTTATATGAGAATGCAGTAAAAGTATTAAGACCCACCCTAGGTACCACAATCTATTCAAAAGCCCTTAACTGAACTGATCTATTCAAAAGCTCTTAACTTTTTAATCAAAGACTCTTACCTAAATCAGACCAAAAGGTGCCACATTCAATAGGCTTCCATGTACAGGAATGGGTTAGCTTAAGAACAAAATTTTCTAGGCTCCTCAATAGACTCAAACCAAGACAGATGGTTTAATTAGTATGCCAAGTATTAGAGAGTAATTGAATAAAGAAGCCCATATGTGAATGCCTACAGTCTTCTCTAAAGCCTTGGCACTACACTAATTCAAGCCCCCAGAAGGATCTATGGGGCTAAAAATGATTTTTCTAAGAGCACACATCACAAGAGAAATATCAAGTTACAGGATACTTACAAACAAATAATTGTCTGCAATTAAATTAAATTATAGGTAGCATGATTTCTGAAAGGGACAACAAATCAACAAAAACATATGCTCAAAGACATAAATGGTCAAATACATAATTTTGAAACAACATAATTAAATGGATTCCAGCAGGTATATTTCAGAAATGAAATAGGAAAATTGAAAAATATTACAGAAATAATAAACATGAGGATCACAAAATGTTTTAGTTTGCTAAAGACTGCCAAGGTAATATACGAGAGATGGTAGAGCTTTTACAATGAGGTTTAATCATCTCATTAGCGTACAGTTCTGAGGCTGGGGAAATTGTCCAAATCAATGCATCAGGCAAAACTTCCTGAAGACATGGCTACAGGTGGTCCTGGTCTCTGTGTCATATCACAGAGCACAATGGTAACATCTGGTGTCTCCCTACTTCTCCTGATCTTGTCACTTTCAGCTTCTGGCTTACTCCAGGTTTCTCTCTGCTCCTGTGGCTTTCTTTCTGTAAGTTTCCATTGATTTCAGCTTCTGCCTTCTGGGACTTTCTCTCTTTTCTTCCAGGAGTTTCTAAATTTCTCTGTGTCTCTTCATATTCATCCCAATTACAAAGGATTCCAACTTGGGTCACACTCAACTGAAGAAATCTAATTAAAGGCACTTATCTGAAATAATCTAATCAAAAGGTGCCACCAAATATAGGTGCACACCAACAGAAAAGGATGGGCTCTAAGGACATGATCTTTTCTGGAGACCACGAAAGTCTCAAAGCACCATGCAAAATAATTAACTAAACATACCAAAATCTCTCAGGCATGTTGTTAGATTAGGTTTAGAAAATTCCACAAAATGAACTGGAAATGATCAAAAAATGATCTAGATAATAATAGGAACACAATGAATTGGGAAAATAGAAGGTGACCAAATATACACCTTTAAATACAAGGAGCTAATCAAGAATCAAATAAATCTTAGTGGATAGAAATAAAAATGGAATCCAGCATTAAGTGACAGAAAGACTGGTAATTCTCTCTCCCCACACACCAGAAGTTACCATCTCTGGGTCAAACAATTGGTTCAGACAGTGACAAAGAGGAGATGGAAGTTAAGTGTTCAAGGTACCTTCTCAATCATGCTGAAAACTGGTCATTTATACCAACTAAACCAAAATAGTCAGTCATGCCTTTAAGAATCTTACACTCCTTTACATTCATTTATCCCATACTACCTTCTCCAAGAATTATCCTGTACTATCTTCTTCAAGAATACAGGAGAGTGACTTAATTAAGGGAATCAGAGAACAATTTTCTAAGAGTGGTGCTATTGTCAGAGGAGATGGAATTGCTCACATTACCCATTCTCAAAATGATTTTTCATTTTGGTGGAATTAAATTAGTTCTTCTCTGCATTTATTCATGGGGACTCATATTATGAAATAAAAATAATCAAGACATCATATACTATTATATTTCTGATGATGTTACCAGCTAGCTAAGGGCTTAGGGGAAGCCCTTTAATCATGTTTTAATATAAATAATTAAAACACAGTCAGTAATTCCTATTATAGGTACTACAATGAGTTATTATGGAAACATCATCCTTATGTACGCAAAAACAACTTGAAACAGGACAATACAAAAATTATAAAAATATAAATAAGAAATGAAGGGCATCAAGTAGCTAAGAAGGTTTTAAATTCAGAAAGTCTCATAGGTAAAAAAAAAAATCATTTTCTGCATCAACATTGAAGACATCATGCTGATTGACAGACAGAAAGGGACTGATATTGTATAATTCTAGTCATATGAATAGATAGAATATGTAACTTCATAGAGACAGAAAGTAGAGTACAATTTACCAGAGGAAGAGAAGGAAGTGTGCATAGGTATTGAATGCATAATGGGAAAAGTGTATCCATTTGGATGACAGGAAAATTCTGGTAATGGATGGTGGTGAGTATAGCACAAAATTGTGAATGTGCTTAATCCTACTGTTTTGTATGCTTGGGAGGGTTGAGATGAGAAAGTATTTATATGTTTCCATGATTACAAAAAGAGAAACCTAAAGAGACAATTAAATGAGCTATATGAACCTGGTCGAAAGAAATAATTGAGGAGAAATTGGTCAAAAGGATAATGGACACACATTAAAAAATTATAATATAATATGTGAATTTTACATCAGTTTTAAATTTTGTAAACTTGATAATGCTACTTAAGTTGGTTACAAAGGTGAATGTCTTGTCCTTCGGGCATATACATGCAAGTATGTATTATGTGTTTAAGGAGCATGAAGTATACAACCTATCCACAAATGTTTAGAAATAGGTAAATTGCTAGACACATGAACAATTATATATGGTAGGTGGATAGATAGATAGATGATAGATAGATAGATAGATAGAATGATGTAGCATATAAGGCAAAATATTAAAAGTTGTTGCATATCTGTGTGGATGGGATGCTGGAGTTCTCCATATGTTTTTTTTTTATTTAATTTTACAATTGTCATGTATGTTAGCAGGTATTTCAAAATGAAACATTTGAAAATGAGTATTTACTTACTTCTTGGCTTTAAACTTGATGGCAAACAGCTAATATGTTTTCAGTAAATTTTGACCAGAAACTTCAGCCTTTATGAATATTGCTAAAAATTTAAGCTTCTGGAATATGTTTGCATTAGCATCCTTTACCTCCTAATGAGAATCTCTAAAAGATAAGCCCCAGGAGGGATTTGCAGAGTGGTCAGAGATCTGTTCAGAGACCCCATTATTGATCCTGAAAGGTAGACTGCAGACACTGAGAAACATGGACACAATATTACAATATTCAGATAGGAAATCCAGAAAGAATCTATAGCCAGGCAGCAAAATATGCATCAATTTATTAGATACCAACAATTGTGCAATAAAATTTGAGTAGGATACCCAAGATATTTGCAATTGCATTGGTCCCTTGCTGAAAGAGAGCTCCTCATGCACATGACTCCCCTCTATTCTGGCATTATTACTGATAGACGTTGTGTCTAGAGGGACCAAAAAAGTGGTAAATTATAGGGTTTCTTCTTGCTTGCCAGAATTAAAATTTATTTTTGATAGAATGTTTTTTTTGTTTTAATGAGGGGAACTGTGAACCTTGGGCAACAATCTTTGTGTGTCAGTGGAATTAATTTCATACTTTGAAGAAATTATAAATCTGGTTCATGCAGTTGAAGAAAGCAAAGATCTTTTAGTCTAGTGTAATAAATTAGTCACCAAAACACTCTTCAAATGTTGTATTAAGAAAATATTTTTTAAAAAAACTTAATTTACCTTAATTCAACCACTTTAAATTTAGAATCTCACAGTTTATTGAGCAATTCAGTTATTGGGCAGCATGTCATTCAGAAAATGAAAAAGAGTTCCAATTAGGGAGTGTAAAGCTCATATAGGGCCAATCTGACAAGGTGTCTCTCTTGGACAAAAACTAGTTTATCAACAGATATTACCTATATGAACCTCTATAAAGTGCATTCCATTTTTTCCCATTTTCTTTGAAATCCCCTGCAGATCAATTGTTTATGTCTTCTAGAAAAGCCCTTATCAGGAAAGGGTGTCTTCTGTCAGTTTCCAAAGAAGCTGGTCATTTTATTTAACTTAACAGTGTCCTCCCATTTGAACATTGTTCCAATGTTCTCATTGGAAAGATGACCAAAACACTCCCATCACCACCATTGATTTATGTTCTTGGAAACAGTCGAATAGTCATGGTCAATAATTTTGATCCTTTTTACATTTAATTTTTTTTATTTGTTTCCTTTCTTGATTAAAGTGAGGTTCTGTATGTGACAGATCACAATTAAGAGCCCTGGAGTAGGGTTACAACTGACTAAATAATGGAGAAAACTTATATAATACTCACATTAACTTTAGGGAAAACGTTTAACAAATGCCAAAATTTATTCAACATAATGAGACCTAAAAGACATATATAGAGCATTGCACACACAAACAACATGATATACATTCGTCCCAAGTCCTCATGGATCATTCTCTAAAATGGACCATATATTGGGTCACAAGAGAGACTCAATAAATTTAAAAAGACTGAAATTGTAAAAAGTACCTTCTCTGATCATAATAGAATAAAGCTGGAAACTCAGCAACAGGTTCAGAAAGGAAAAAGCCACAAATATATGGCAGTTAAAGAACACTTGCTTAGACAATATATAAATTCTAACAGTTAAGAAGAGAGATTATAAGGTGGTATGGGAATTTTCCTGTGGGAGTAATGAAAATGTTCTAAAATTAACTGAGGTGATGAAAACCCATCTCTGTGATGAAAATGATAGTCAATGAGTGTACACTTTGAATGGATTGTACAAAGATTGTGACTGTATAACAAAATGAATCATGCAGTGGAATATATACTTTGTTAAGAGACGAAACTGAGAACAGTCTCTCATGAACTATAACAAATATATAATACTAATTCAGGGTCTTAATTATAGGGTGGGTTGGGGAGAAACACACCAAATGTAAGATATTGGGTATAGTGACTAGTAATATTTTGATGATGCTCTTTCATAATTTGTAACAATTATTTTACAACAATGCAAGGTGTTTGTGGTGGGGTGATATATGGGAACCCTGTATGATGTTATGCATGTTTATTTTGTAAGTTCACACCTTTTATTACACATTTACTTTTTATTTAAGTTCATTTATGAATGATATAACTCAATATTTTTTGAAATGAAAAAACATATTATTAAAACTAAAATTTTCAGAGTTCCAGGAAGATCGTAGACTAGTAAGACACAGGAATCTCTTCATCTCTGCAAATGCAAAAATAGCTAGAAGACAGGTTGAAACAACCGAAAAAAATATCTTCTAGTGTTTAGGACAGCAGGTGAAGGCTGGACACCACCCAGAGGAGAGAGGGACAAAGGAGGGAAATCACGATGACAGAACCCTGAGTTGAAACCAGTGGCTCCTGCTGCCAGCACCCTCCCCCACACTAAAGACACTTTAGAATTATCAGTCTTCTGGGTCTGTGATGACAGAGAAAGGGGACTCCCGGGGTCTACCAACCCAGTAAAGCGGAGAGAGAGGGACACAGTCTAAGGCAGACTCAGCTTTTGATGCACAAATTTGTTCTGCTCTGTCCTAGGAGCCCTTCCAGGCTGGTGAGACCACATAGTGGTTTTCCCCGGGGGCTGAAGGACTGGAGAAATCTGACCCTGCTGTCTCCCTCTCTTCTAACTAGGACTAATTGTTGAGGACTTGAGGATGCTCCAGGAGAGGAGAGAGAGAGGGACACAGCCTAAGGCTGACTCAGCTTTTAACTCACAAATTTGGTGTGCTGTGTCACAAGAACCATTCCAGGTCAGTGGGGCTGTGCCATTGTTTGCCTTGGAGCCTGCAAGAGGCTAAAGATATACAACCCTCCCAATCTCCTCCTCTACAAACAGGGACTGATTGTTGAGAACTGAGAGGGGAGTGGAAATATTTCTTAGTTGGGAAAAGGGAGGGGGCTTGCAGAGAAGGCTGGAAAACTGTCTCAGAGAAAGTTTGAATTACAAGTCTCCTAGCCTCCAGACAGGAAGCATTATCACATTGATCTGGTCTGTGTTGCAACAAAAAATCTTCAACCAGGCATTGAACTGAGAGCTGCCAAAGAGCATCATCTCCTGGCAGACCAAGGAAGTGTACACACAAAAATTAAAAATAAGTAGGAGAAGATTTTTCTGGCCTCTATAGCCTCTCTGCTCAAGGCCCTAGGAAGTGACTCTACAACCAGGTACTGGGTCCAATGCCCAGTTTTGAGCAACCAGCCGGACAATCCTAACAATCCAGGTCGAGCCATAAATCAAAAGGCAATGGTAAACCACAGCCTTTTGGCACTAAATCCCTACAAAAGAGAAAGAGGTTGATCATCTGAGTAAACTACATCCTAATCAGTTGCCTAGATACCAGTAAAAAATTATGAATCATACAAAGAAAATAGAAGACATGGCCTAAGAAAGGGGGTACATCAAAGCCCCAGAAGAGATGCAGAATTTGAGAGAACTAATCAATAAGATGCACATAAATTTCCAAAATAAAATTAATGAGTAGAAGGACAATATAGTTAAAGAGATAAATGAAATCAAGAAGACATTGAGCAAAGGCAAAGAAGAATTTTAATTCCAGAATAGAAAAGTAACAGAGCTCATGGGTAGGAAAGGCATAATAAGTGAGATCAAAAACACATTTGAGGCATACAGCAGCAGACTTAAAATGATAGAAGAAAGAATAAGTGATACCAAAGACAGAACAGCTAAAATTGAAGAGAGAAGAGAACACAGAGAGAAAAGAATGGAAAAAATTTAGCAGGGGCTCAGAGAGTTGAATGACAACACAAAACACAACAACATATGTGTCACGGAAGTTCCAGAAGGAATAAAGAAGGGAAAGGGGGAAGAAAGACTATTTAAGGAAATAATAGCTGAAAATTTCCCAACTTTCATGAAAGAAATGAACTTACATGTACAAGAAGCAAACCATACCCCAATCAGAATAAACCCAAACAGACCTCCTCCAAGACACACACTAATCAGAATGTCAAATGTCAAAGATAAAGAGAAAATTCCCAGAGCATCAAGAGAGAAGCAAATGATCATGTACAAAGGATGTCCAGTAAGACTTAGTGTATATTTCTCTTCAGAAACCATGGAAGCAAGAAGACAATGGTATGATACAATTAGGAAACTGAAAGAGAAAAACTGACAACCAAGAATTCTTTATCCAGCAAAACTGTCCTTCAAATATGAAGGTGAGTATAAAATGTTCACAAACAAATAGAAACTAAGAGAGTTTTCAAAACAGATCCCACCTTTGCAGGAAATATTAAAGGAAGCCTTAGAATCTGAATGAAAAAGACAGGAGAGAGAGGTTTGGAGGAGAGTATAGAAGAAAGAATAAGCAAAAGAGTAAAAAGATAGACAGAAACAACATCTTGTTGTTTTATGAAAACCAAAGAATAAAAAGGAGGAAGCAAATAGTGTATTTACAGAAATTTCGTTGAATGTGAATGGATTAAACTCACTAGTCAAAAGATACAGGCTGATAGAATGGATAAAAAACATGAGCCATCCATATGCTGCTTGCAAGAAACTCAGCTGAGACCCAGGGATACCAACTAGCTGAAAGTGAAAGGTTGGAAAATGATATTCCACACAAATAGTAACTAGAAAAGAGCAGGGGTAGCTATATTAATATCAGACAAAACAGACTTTAAATGCAAAAAATTTATAAGAGATACAGAAGGCCATTATATATTAATAAAATGGACAATCCACCAGGAAGATATAACAGTCATAAATAACTATGCACCTAACCAGGATGCCCCAATATACATGAGACAAACTCTGGGAAAACTGAAGGGAGAAACAAATATTTCTACAATAATCGTTGGAGACTTCAAAATCCCACTCACCTCATTAGATAGAACAACTAGACAGAGTATCAACAAGGAAACAGAGAACTTGAACAATATGATAAACAAGTTAGACCTAACAGACATATACAGAACACAGCATCCAAACTCAGTTGTTTATACATTCTTCTCAAGTGCCCATGGATCTTTCTCCAGGATAGACCACAATTTAGGTCACAATGCAGTTCTCAATAAATATAAAAATATTGAAATTATACAAAGCACCTCAGAACATAATGGAATAAAACTTGAAATCAATAATAGAAAGGAAAAAATTAAATTGTCAAATGTGTGGAGGCTGAAAAACGCACTGCTAAGTAATCAGTGGGTCATAGAAGAAATTGCAAGTGAAATCAGTAAATATATTGAGACAAATGAAAGTGAGAACCCAATGTATCAAAAATTATGGGATAGAGTGAAGGCTTTTTTGAGAGGGAAATTTAGAGCCCTAAATGCCTATACTAAAAAAGAAAAATGAGCTAAACACAAAGATTTAACTGAACAACTAGAGAAACTAGAAAGGACAGCAAACTAATCCCAAAGCAAGCAGAAGGTAAGAAATAATAAAGATTAGAGCAGAAATAAGTGAAAATGAGAACAACAACAAAAAAAAAAACAATAAAGAAAATCAACAAAACCAAAAGCTGGTTCTTTGAGAAGATCAATAAAATTGACAAAACCCTAGCTAGACTATCAAAAGAAGAGAGAGAGAATGCAAATAAATATAATCAGAAATGAAAGGGGGGAAGTTACAAATGATCTCACAGAAATGAATCATAAGAGGATATTATGAAAAACTATATGCCAACAAACTAGACAACCTAGAATAAATGGACAAGTTCCTAGAAATGCACAACCAACCTATACAGATGTTACAAGAAATACAAGAACTTAACAAACCAATCACGTTTAAGGATAATGAATCTGTAATAAAAAATCTCCCAGCAAAGAAATGTCCAGGACCAGATGACCTCACAGGTGAATTTTACCAAACATTTAGAAAAGAATTAACACCAATCCTATTTAAACTCTTCCAAAAAATTGAAGAGGAGGGAAGATTACCCAACACATTTTATGAAACCAACATCACCCTAATATCAAAGCCAGATAAAAATACTACAGGAAAAAAAAATTCTCAGCCAATCTCTCTACTGAACATAGATGTAAAAATTCTCAGCAAAATACTTGCAAATCGGATCCAACAGCATATCAAAAGACTTTTACATCACGACCAAGTGGAATTTATTCCTGGTATGCAAGGCTGGTTCAACATAAGAAAATCAATCAATGTAATATACCACATTAACAAATTCAGGGAAAAAAAACACATGATCATATCAACTGATTCAGAAAAGGCATTCAAAAAATCCAGCATCCTTTTTTGATAAAAACACTTCAGAAGATAGGAATAGAAGGAAAATTCCTCAATATGATAAAAGGCATCTATGAAAATCCCACAGCCAACATCATACTCAATGGGAAAGGTTGAAAGCTTTCCTTCTAAGATCAGGAAAAAGACAAGGATGCCCACTGTCACCATTGTTATTCAATATTATACTAAAAGTTCTAGCTAGGGCAATTAGATGAGAAATAAAAAAATTAAAGGCATCCAAATAGGAAAAGAGGAAGTAAAACTCTGACTGTTTGCAGATGACATGATCCTGTACTTAGAAAATCATGAAATATCCACAACAAAGCTATCTGAGCTAATAAATGAGTTCAGTTAAGTGGGAGGATATAAGATCAACAAGCAAAAATGATTTATGTTTTTATACACTAGTAGTGAATAATCTGAGGCGGAAATCAGGGGGAAAATTCTATTTTGAACAGCAACAAAAAGACTCAAGTACCTAGGAGATAATCTAACCAAAGAAGTGCAGGAACTATATGCAGAAAACTACAAAACAATGCTAAAAGAAACTTAAAAAGACATAAACTATTGGAAAGATATTCCATGTTCATGGATTGGAAGAATAAATATTGTGAAGATGTCCACCTTACCTAAACTGATTTACAGATTCAACGCAATATCAATCAAAATCCCAACAGCTTACTTTACAGAAGTAGTGAAGGCAATTACCAAATTCATTAGGAAGGGGAAGTGCACCTGAATAACCAAAAGCACTCTAAAAAAGAAGAGCGCCATGGGAGGAACTTCATTGCATGACCTTGAAACATATTGCAAAGCTACAGTGTTCAAAACAGCATGGTACTGGCATAAAGATAGACACATCAATCAGTGGAACAGAATTAAGAACCCAGAAATAAACCCTCACCTATACAGTCAGATGGTTTTTGACAAAGCTACCAAGCCCATGTTAACAGGAAAAAACAATCTCTTCAACAAATGGTGTGGAACAACTGGATATCTACAACCAAATGATTGAAAGAGGACTCCTATCTCACCCCCTATGCAAGAATCAAATCAAAATGGATCAAAGATCTAAATATAAAAGCCAGGACCATAATACTACTAGAAGAAATTGTAGAGAAACATCTTCAAGACCTTGTAGTAGGTGGTGGTTTCTTGGACCTTACACCAAAGGTCCTTACACTCAAAGTAACACTTTTGTTGTGTGTTACATGCACAAAAAAAAGAAAAAATAGATAAATGGGACCTTCTCAAATTAAAAACTTTTGCACCTCACAGGACTTTGTCAAAAAGGTGAAAAGGCAGCCAACTCAATGGGAAAAAGTATTTGGAAATCACATATCTGATAAGGGTTTAATATCCAGGATATATCAAGAGATGTTACAACTCAACAATAAAAAGACAAATGACCGAATTAAAATATGGGCAAAAGTCTTGAATAGACTTTTGTCCAAAGAAGAAATACAAATGGCCAAAAAACTCATGAAGAAATGCTCAACATCACTCATGATTAGGGAAATACAAATCAAAGCTATGAGATACCATTTCACACATTTCAGAATGGCCACTATTAAAAAGACAGAGAACTAAAAGTGTTGAAGATGATGTGGAGAGATAGAAACACTTACTCACTGTTGGTGGGAATACAGAATTGTACAGCCACTGTGGAGGACTCTTTGGCAGTTCCTGAAGAAGCTAAATATAGACTTGCCATGTGACCCAGTAATACCAATACTGGGTATAAACCCAGAAGAACTGAGAGCAGAGACATGAACAGACATCTGCACACTGATGTTCATAGTAATATTATTCATTATTGCCAAGAGATGGAAACAACCCAGGTATCCAACAACAGAAGAAAGGAATAACAAACTGTGGTCTAGCCACATGATGGAATACTATGCAGCTGTAAGAAGAAATGAAGTCATAAACCATATGACAACATGGATGAACCTGGAGGACATTTTGCTGAGTGAAGCAAGGCAGACACAAAAGGACAAATGCTGTATGATTGCATTACTATGAACCAAATATAATCTGTAACATATTGTTTGATCCAAGAAAATACTGATCTGTATCCAGTACATTTAATTGAGAAATGTGTGTATTTATTCATCTGTTAAAAAAAAAAAAAAACTAAACTAAAATTTTCA
>JAQZBX010013387.1:0-11147 GCA_029593785.1 Cabassous unicinctus | reverse complement strand
ATATTTTAATTTTTTTTTAAATTTTTATTTTTAAAGAAGCTTTAGATTACAATACATGCTACCTAAAAAATATAGGGAATTCCCATGTATTTCACTTCCTTTCAACCTCACACTTTCCCACATTAGCAACATCTTTCATTAATGTGGTATATTTGTTACAGTTGATGAACACATATTGAAACATTGCTACTAACCATGGACTATAGTTTACACATTATAGTTTACACTTTGTCCCACACAATTTTATAGGTTATGACAAAATATATAGTGGCCTGTATCCATCATTGCAATGTAATGCAGGACAATTCCAATATCCCCCAAATACCACCATATTACACCTTTTCTTCCCTCTCCCTCCCCTCATATCCACTGGTGGCACTTGCCTTTATATCCATGATAATGTCCTTCCTTTGCTAGAATAATAAGTCTATAGTAGAATATTAATATGTTTATATTAGTGTATTGTTCATTCCCCAATCTTGAGGATTCTGGGATGGTAATGGCCTCTCTGCCTCTACATGAGAGGGGGATTAGATCCCATGGGGCAGATGGATGCAACTATCTTGCTTGCATTTGCAGATTCTCTCTGTTCCTTGGGATAGGTGTTGTCCATCATCATCTCTTTGTTAGTTGTCCTGGGTAAATCCAATTTACTAGAGTGTAGGTCTTGCAACTCTGCTGAGTTTCAGGGCTCAACTGGCACAGGGGTGGAAAAGATTTGTATTTAACAAGTATAGTGCTAAGTATAGGTTGAAATAAAAGGGGCAGAAGAGCCATGTGTAGGGAAACCATGAATGAGTCTAACTTTGTTAAGTAAAGATATTATTGAGGGAGTTGATGCTTGGAGGAATGAGATGTCTATGTATTTCCTTATTTTACATCTTGCACAGGATGGCAGTGTTGAAACTTTGCCATGTGGATAAACTACAGTTAGGGTGTTAATACCATCTTCACCATAATATATACCTATATGGGGCATAAAATGTATGTAAGACTGCTAATAAGAGTATTTGAAATGTATGCAAATTGTATGTATTGCTCATCTAGTTGAAAGAATACAGATATATGTGCATATTTATTTAGTAAAAACAAAACAAAAGTTGATGTGTCTATGACTCTATGCTTATCAAACAGTGTACACATGAAGACAAGAATGTATGTCTCAATATTAAGGGAATGTTGCATCATGAAAGGCAAAGCAATGCTAAATTTATATTCACCTACTCTCATAGCTTCCAGATATCTAGTGCCTAACATGATATATCACAAAGGAGAATTTAAAATACACAAAAGTGTACCTGAATATTTGAAAACAATTCAGCCAGTATAATAATCATGAGACAATCATCAGGAAAAGTATAAATATTTTGAACAGGACAGTTGACTAACTCCTAATGGTGTAGACTGTGCATTCAAGTGTATGTTGAGTAGTTTGAAATGAAAAAGTGTTTGTTGTCTAACTACAGTTGAATTAATTTGGAAATCAATGACAGAAAGATGTGTAACACCTCTAAGAAACATGTTGCTGCTTTTTACTTTCCTAACACATTCCAGATGACCCATTCATTCCATGATTTTGAAGACTGAACAATAGTTATTATAGTCCTTCCTAATATGTATGCAATTTGTGCCAGGTAATAGTTTAAATTTTTACATGTTCCATTTAGTCCTACTCGCAAGTGGCACACGAGGGTGGTCACCATGGTTGTTTCTCAGGTGGAGAAACTGAGGCACCAGAAAAAAAGAATGTGATGATGATCATCCAGCTCACAGGCCTTTGTGTTGGGCTTTGGCACCTGGCTCATGTATGCTTTGGACAATTTCATAAAGAACTACTTTGTCACCTTTAGCAATACCATGAGTTGGTCTGACTAGTAAAACCAGTCCATTACTGAGAAGAAAACCCTGAAGATGAGCAGGAAACCTTAGTGTCCCAGGATTGGGCTCAGGCAAGGCTTTGGGTCTCCTTCTCTGCTTCAAGGTCTCAAGGATCCTGAGGTATTTCACCTTAATAGCACTCAGAATATTAGAGGAACTGTGGTTTTCTTTTTGTTTATGTGATTGTCCCTTTAATCTTCATCAATTCTTGTCATAAATTCAAGTACACTAATATATCTTAATACATAAAAGTTCTCTTCATGACAGGTTTTACTAGAGATGTAAATGTAACACTCCTTCATTGTTGGTGGGAATATAGTGGCTTTCTAACCACCTGTAACCAATTATCTCATTGAAATTTCCCATGGGCCAGGGCTACTATTGGTGCCAAAGTCAGTGTTCCCAGGAGTTTTCTCTGATGCCTTTGGAGACAACCATTTGGAAATAAAACAACACAATAGTTCTTGTTATGATAGAATATTCCATTCAGGATGCTATTCATCTCTACATGCCATCTTATCCTTGCCTGAAGGTGAAACATCCCTGCACTCTTACCACAATTTCTGACTTTTCTATCCAGTTGTAAGAAAAAACAATATAAACTTTGGAAGCTTTGTTACTATCTCTTTTTTTCTCTGCTCTTTTCCTTGCTTCTAGGAATCGCCCCCATTTCTTTCCTGCACTGTTTCCTTGATTTTTAGAAAAAACTTTCAAGGGAACTATTATTAAAATATATAAAAATGGGAGTTACTCAAATGATGTGACAAATCACCTAATTTTTTTTCTATGAAATAATAAACTTCAGTTCAAGCAATTTTATAAGAATTGAGAGTTATTCATGGGAGCAAAGAGTGGGAGCTGATTGCAGTACTTGATGGAGCAGGGGCTGTAGCAGCTCTGCACACTGACCAGTTTTAATATGCTGAATGCTAATTTAAATTTAACTTAAACATATCTAATTCAGATTGGATGTTTATTACCTAAGATAATACAAATAATGATTATTTATAATATTGTTGATGAATGGGCTTATAATTTATAATTATAAAGTAAATAATTAGATTTACCAAGCACTCTGCTGTTTTCATGTGGCACATAGTGAGTAAAAGAATCCTTTTCATAAAAATCAAGTGTGCACACAACCCCTTGTATTTCAGTTGTAATTCTAGGGTTTCTCACAACATACCATGAAAGACATGTAAGCATTAGTTCATAATTATGTTAGCTAAATGTCCACATATAATTAACTCTAAAATATCTTAAAATATAGATTCAATTATAAATAAATTAAAGATTACATGGATGTCTCAATCCGCAAATGAATATATTAATGACTGAAATATATTTTCTATTTCTTCAACTCTTTGCACAAAACACAAAAATCATTTGCTTTTAAAATTTGATGGATGGGAACATCTGTGCAATGATCTGATTATCTAAGGAGAACTTTGTTTAACTGGTTATCCTCCTGCAACCTGTATACTGTATAGAAATAGTATCAGTTTACAATCTCTATTTATCTCTACATAACATTTTATATTAAGTAATACTTCCTTTAATAGAAAATCATAATAGCAAATGCAGTATACTAGCATTTCCTTTCTTCGTTTTTTGCTTTGAAAAACAACAGTGATATGAATTTGAGATAGAAATATAAGTGCTGAGGGAATCACATGCTTAATCACCTTTTTATATTTGGTACTCTGATTTACTTTTTTTCAGCATACCTACCATTATAAGAATTTCTATTTGAATGTTTAAAAAAATATAAAATTCATGAAGTAGGCCTTTTACAAATTTTGTAGAAAAGGAAACTGAGAATCAAAGCTAATTGTGAAGCTCTCCATAGTTACATGGAGGGAAAAAAATGACAGACAGGATGTAAAACATACTTTCTACTAAAGTTTGCACATGTTTAAATCTGCTATGCTGATACATTAGTAATTCAAGTTGAAAACCTACACTAGATTGGTGATTATGAAATTAAAAGAGTTATTCACTCTGTGTTCCAATTGTGAAATATTGATGTATTACTGAATCTTTTTGAGGGATTCTGAAATAAAGGAGATCATAATGAGGAAAAGCTTTTTTTTATGCAGTCAGGAGGTCAGTCTGAAAGTGACATAGGCCCTGCCTTCCTAAAGCCAGCAGAGGTTCTCTATGTTATAAGTAGTTATATTTGTGATGAGAAAAAGGAAACACCAAAACAAATATATAAGGTGCATTAGTACTGACAATTAAAAAGTGAAAATATAAGCAAGTCTGAAAATGTACATTTTATGGTTGCAAGAAAAAAAGGAAAAACAGTTTCACCAAATTCAGAAGAAAACTTTGTCACATTAGAAGTAAGGATTTAACACTGACTGTGAAAGTGAACATTATGAAGGAAATACATTCATTAATAACCCACACATCAAGCAATATCTTTCTATCTCAGCTTATTCAAGTTGTGAAACATGTCCAGATTTTATGGGAAACATGATAGTGTTTGATAAAAAAATCAAAGTATCAATATACTTAGTTTATTTAACCTTATATTGTTAATAAATAATGCATTTTGCCCATAGGTAATAGAAACATATAAAGAGTTGTAAGGAACTTTTTAAAAAATTTTGAACTGAGAGACCTCAGCATCTATTAAATTCAAGGAGTACATGGGGAAGCATGAGACACTTATGATGGCCTGTAGTGGGAACATTGACCTCAGTGAAAGCAGAAAGAGAATGAAAACTTAGGTGGTGAATTGGCCTTAGGAATAGATGTTTCTGTTTACCCCAAGAAAACAGATAGGGGGACAAATGAGTGAAACTATTTATGATTTTTATATATGAAACTCTAAATATATTAGCACAAAATCTCTTAGAATATTTTAAATGCTTAAAGACAATGTATGCTGACATTGAATAGAGACTGGAGCAATACGGATATTTTACTCTTCTGGATTGGTTGAAACCCAGATCATAATAATTCTGAGTTGAAGTAATCACATAATGTTGAGTAAGGTCAAGAATATTAACATATGAAGCAATCTAGAAAATAGTTTTGAACCGTTCTCCTAAACCACCTAATAACCTATATGTAGGTAAACAGTGGAGAGACATTTCAGCTCTGGATCATTGTGATTTAGTAGTGGATCCAAAAGGTTTTAATGATGCCATATTAGTGAATACTGAGCCAGAATGAGGATTTTGGATTGGTGTGGTGAGAAACTTTGAATCTCAGCAGGATCAGGAGTTATGCTGGAGAAAATGCTCCTTGTGGCGATGCACTGTCTGAGCAGACAAATTTTACATTTACTGTTCACTCTTCCACTTACATTTACATGATTTAATAATGTCCTTGACCTTTCAGTTACCCCTATTTTTGTGTATTTTAGCTGTCAGTTTTCATAGTTACAATAAGACGTGTAGTACATACCATGTGAATAATGTAAACTATAAAAGAAGTAACAAGTAAATGAAAGCTGGTAATAAAATATACTTGAATGATTACTTTATCAGTCATATTAAACAAACACAATGGAGACAGAAAGCATCTAAGAAATAATTAAGAATTGACAAAGATATGTTGAAGAATAAGATATAGACAGGTGGTAGGAAGATTATGTGTATATCCAGTGAATATGTGGTCATTAGAGAGAGGACATTTTAAGGGTTAAATTTCAAATGAAATCAGTATCAAAAGTCATAGCTAGTGAAGTGATGATTAAAAGAGTTTTCTACCTGGTGGCCAGGGAATGGATTATAATTGATTATAAAAATATGAGGGGCTCCAGATAAATAGTGCTCTCCTATCTCTACTCAGATTCTGTTTTGTCATCATAGAATCACAAATATTAACATTCTGGGAATATTCCTAATGATACAGGGATGCATAGAAATTATGTATATGAAATATTTCAAACTTCTAGGCAATCCTTTAACATCTAATAGATTCATTTTATAACTATTAAGTGAGAAAAATATATGTGGAAACATAGGCACAGCTCTTAAAGATTACATTTTACTGCTACCCCTATCATTGAAATAAGATTCACAAGCATAGATTCTAAATAGCATGAGGAAACATTATGTTATATTTTACTAACCAAAAACAAGCCAGAGACTAAAATTGGACCAATGTAAGATGATGAATGTATTTAGGCTAGTTTATTCTCCATGTTGATTCTTCATGGTTTTTAAATTTTATTTTAAGGGTTATTTGTGTGTCTTTCCATGACCAAGGCCAATTTTCCTAAGATGCCCAAATCTACCACAGTGACTGAATTCCTGCTTACAAGATTTTCTGATATCTGGGAGTTCAGCGTCTTACATGCCATGCTATTTCTACTGATGTACTTAGCAACACTTTTGGGAAACCTTTTCATTGTCATGGTAACCACACTTGAACAGAGTCTTCACACTCCAATGTATTTCTTTATTAGAAATCTCTCTGTCTTAGACATGTGCTATATTTCTGTTACAATACCCAAGGCATGTGTCATCTTCCTCCAAGACAACAGGGTGATCTCTATAGCTGGATGTGCAGCTCAGATCTTCTTTGTGACTTTATTTACTACAGTAGAGTTTCTGTTCCTTACTGTCATGGTCCATGACCACTATGTGGCCATCTGCCATCCCCTCCACTACCCTGTCATCATGAACCCTCGAGTCTGTGTCCAGATGACTCTGGCTTCAGTACTTAGTGGTATGATTTGCTGTGGATTCCACACTGGCAACACAATCTGGCTGTCTTTCTGTCAGTCCAATGTGGTCCATCAGTTCTTCTGTGACATCCCATCTCTACTGAAGCTCTCTTGCTCTGACACCTTCAGCAATGAAACTTTAATTGTTATCTCTGTAGTGATTTTTGGTGGTGTCTGCTTTGCCTTCATCATCAAATCTTATATTCACATATTTTCTACTGTGCACAAGTTTCCAACAAGAAGAGAGCAAGGAAAGGCTTTTTCCACATGTGTCCCTCACATTCTTGTGGTGACCGTCTTCCTCAGCTCAGGTGCTGCTGTGTATATGAAGTCAACCTCCAACTTATGCAAATTCAGGACATGATCAATGCTGTGTTCTATTCTATAGTCCCACATTTCTTGAATCCTATAATTTATAGTCTTAGAAACAAGCAGATAAAGGGGGCTGTAAATAGAGTTATGAGCAGAAAATTTTATTCAGGAAAAATGATAGGATAATTTTTTGAAGCCGTTCCCATTTTGATGACATGACTTAAAGTATGATTCAAAATTAAATTTCTTTTTCATTACCAAATTCAATGACCTAAACTGACTGAAAACTGAAGAGAAAAGAAGAGTCTGAGAAAACTGTGGTTAGTGAAAGAGATCAATGGTAATGTATCTGTTTTTTATTGTGACAGAATAAATTTTAAATAATAATTATGTTTACTCAATGCAGATCATTCTTATAAAATGAAAATCACTACTATGTTGAGAAATTTTAGGGTTAAGATTTGCAATTTGCAAGAATTAAAATCTGTATTCTAAGGAGACAAATGTGTTTTTTCCTCTATTTCCACATATATTGTTTCTAATGCATCTTTTCAATGTAGTTTGAAGATAAAACAATGAAATTATGTACCTAAGTAGACTTTCTTATTGGTGTCTCATATATTATGACCCATATCCCTATAATAACCTTTGAATTAGTCATAGTACTCTCCAGTGGATGACAAAATGGTTTGCCATATTGGATAATTTCCCAAACACATGCAATCTTGCAGAAAAATTGAATAAAATATTATACTTTCAGTTTCTATATATGTAAATTGCATAAATGATTTTCCCTACAACCAGTGCTCTCATTTCTGTTTATTCTAAGATTGTTATTGTCACAAGGTACTGATATGATAGTTAAATGATCCGATTTCTTACTTTGCAAACTATTATTCTTCCTGAAAATGTTCTTTTTATTACATGGGTTTTTCAGTAACTAATAGTATGTTCCCTCCTATATGACTGTGCCTTTGTACATTATTATGTTTATGTTATAGAAAAGCATTGTGTAGTAAGCAATATGTAAATAATGTTATTTAGTAAAATGATAGCACAATATATTTAAATAGAGGTTCTTAAATTTTATTCTTCATACATCAACGAAACCCCTTTGTGTATGAATTTATTTGGAAAACTATTCCCTATAGAAATAGTCATATTTTCCTCGACACTTTATAAAGCTCATTTTGAGATGTTCATTCAAATAAATTCCATTGCAATTTTATGGGCATAATAATATAAAATCACAATATATAAAGCAAAATTAAGTGGACTAAAATGAGATATGGGGAAACACTAACATAATTAAACATTTTTAAGACATAGCTCTGTGTCCTGGTTTGTCATTTGTGGACTGCAGTTAGTTATGTTCTTTAGCTAACCCATTCTTGTGCCTATAAATGCTGTATTGATGGAGTCTTTTGATTAGATTTAGTTAAGGGAACCTTAATTAGATCAGTTTTATTTAGATGACTTTAGGATGTTTGATTGGACTGTCAGTGAGGCATGAACCAAGTTAGGTCTCTACTGTCTTGCTGAAATTTTATAAAAGCAAAGAAAGCAGAAGCACACAGAAAATGAGAGCTGACATTTTGACCCTGACATTAGAGAGAGAGGACTCTGGTGACTGGCCACTATCTTGCCAAGCCACATGGCAGGAATCCAGGATTTTGCCCTTTGGTAAGACAGCATCTCTGATGATTTCTTAATTTAGACATTTCACAGCCTTGGAATTGTAAGAATTTATTCCAATTAAATTCCCTTTATAAAGTCAAACCATTTGTGGTATTTTCATCAGCATCCTCAGCAAACCAAAACACTCCATTATGCTTAAGTTCATGTGTCCACTTAGCTAGATTATGGTGTCCAGTTGTTTAGCAAACAACAGCCTGATTATTACTGTGTGAATATTTCTTGGATTTAAATCATTAGTACATTGATTGCATCTTTGGCTGATAACATCTATAATCAACTAAGGAGATTTTCTTCAACAATGAGAGAAGTCTTATCCAATCTTCTAAATCCTTAAAAGGAGAACTTCTCAGCAGTCAGAAGGAAGAATTTCCATCTCTATTTCAGCCAGCTAGTTTCTCCTGGTATTTCATCTGAGGTGTTCACAGCTTGTTACCTGCCCTTTAGAATTTGAACTTGCTCTTCCCCACTGTAATTCATATGTGCCAATTGCTATAATACCTGTCAAAATATTTACAATATAAATTATTTCTGTTTATCTGGAGAACCATTACTAATGCAAGCTCCAAGTACTGACAAAAAGTCAGATTAAAATAAGGATAGATAGAAGACTTGAGCAATCCAGTTTTTCAAATATACCTTACTGACATTTGTAGAATACTAAACCCCAAAACTGCCTATTTCACATTTTTAAAATGCATGTGGGACTTTGCTAAATAGACCAAAGAGTGAGCCATAAGGCTTTTTTTTTTTTGGCTTGCTTTTTTTTTTTTAATTTGAAAAGTTGTAGGTTTTTGGAAAAATCATACAAAATACAGAATTCCCATATACCCTCCATAAGTTTTCCCTATTATTAAAACTTTGCATTAGTGTGATACCTTTGTTAAAAATTGATGAAACTATTATTATATTTACACTATTAACTATAGTCCATATTTTATATTATGGACTATAGTTGTTGTTGTTGTTTTTTTTAGTAACATAAAAACAAACTAATATTTCCTCCTTTAAACCCATTCAAATATAATTCAGTGGTAATTACATTCACAATGTTGTATCACTACCATCCATCACCAAAACCTTTCCATCACCACAAATAGAAACTGTAACAACTAAGAATCAACTTCCCATACCCTATCCTCACCTAGTAACCTGTATTCAAACTTTTGGCTTTGAATTTGCTTATTTTAATTATTTTATATGACTGAGATCATACAATATTTGTTATTTTGAGTCTGGCATATTTTACTCAACATGAGTCTTCAAGGTTCATCCATGTTGTCACATGTGGCAGAATTTCATTCCTTTTTACAGCTGAATATTATTCCACTGTGTGTCTATACCACATTTTGTTTATCCATTCATCTGTTGATGGACTCGAGTTGCTTCCATCTTTTGGCAATTGTGAATAGTACTGCTATGAGCATCGATATGCAAATATCTGTTTCAGTCCTTGATTATATTCTTTTGGGTATATACCTAGAAGTAGGATTGCCAGGTCATATGGTAATTCTATACTTGACTCTCTGAAGAACCGCCAAACTGTCTTCCACAATGGCTACACCATTGTACATTTCCACCAATGATAAACGAGTGTTCCTTTTTCACCACATCACCAACATTTTTTATTTTCCATTTTTTAATAGTAGCCATTTTAGTGGGTGTGAAATACTATCTCACTGTAGTTTTGACTTGCATTTCCCTAATGGGTGATGAAATTGAGTATTGTTTCATCTGTTTTTTGGCCATTTGTATATCTTTCTTTGGAAAATGTCTATTCAAGTCTTTTGCCCATTTTTAAAAACTGTGTTGTCTTTTTGTGTTGAGTTGTACGACTTTTTAAAAATTCTGAATATGAAACTCTTATTGGAAATGTGGATTCCATTCTATGGATTGCCTTTTTGCTTCCATAGAATGGAAATTCTCCCATTCTATAGATTGCCTTTTTGCTTCTGTGATGAAATCCTTTGGTGCACATGTTTTTAAATTTTGATGAAGTCCTATTCAACTATTTTTTCTTTTGTTGCTCGTGCTTTTGGTGTAAACTCTTAAGAACCCGTTGCCTAACACAAAGTCCTGAAAATTCTTCCCCAAGTTTTCTTCTAGGAGTATTATAATCCTGATTATTAAATTTAGAACTTTGACCCATTTTGAGTTAATTTTTGTATATGGTGTGAAGTTGGGGTTCACCTTCATTCTTTTGCATATGGATATGCAGTTTTCCCAGAACCATTTGTTGAAGATACTGTTCTTTCCAAATTGAGTGGACTTGGCAACCTTGTCAAAAATCAGTTGGCCATAGATATGAGGGTTTATTTCTGAACTCTCAATTCATTGATTTATATGTCTATGTTTATCCCAGTATCATGCTGTTTTGACTAATGAAGCTTTGTAATAAGTTTTAAAGTAGGGAAGTGTGAGTCTTCCAAATTTGCCATTTTTCAAAATGGTTCATGATATTCAGATTGCACACCCTTACATACAAAGTTTTCTTGTTTGTTTTTTTTTTTTGTTTAGGTACTGGGCTAGGGATTAAACCCAGGACCTTGTATGTGGGAAACCAGTGCTCAGCCACTGA
>JAQZBX010013386.1:0-39955 GCA_029593785.1 Cabassous unicinctus | reverse complement strand
TTTTTTTTTGTATTATGACTCTTATAGGAAATAAAGTATAGAGTTGTTTTTTGAGGGTACAGTAGTATTGGTTTTACATTTACCCTTTTAGTTACCCTTACTGAAGATCTTAATTTCTTCCTACTACTCCAAGCCACACTCTCCTGTTTTTTCCTTTCAACCTGCAGAGCTCCTGTTAGTAATTCTTGTAGTGTAGGTCTCTTGTTGAGGAACACTCCTAGTGTCTCTTTACCTGTGAATATTTTAAACTCTCTCTTATTTTCTAGGACAGTTTTGCCAAATATAGAAATTTTGGTGGCCGTTTTTCTCTTTCAGTACCTGAAATATATCATACCATTGTCTTCTCACCTCCATAGTTTCTGATGAGGAATTGGCACATAGTCTTATTGCGGATCCCTTGTATGTGATGAATTGCTTTTTTCTTACTGCTTGCAGAACTCTCTCTTCATCTGTGGAATTTAACATTATGATTAGCATGTGTCTCAGAGTAGGTCTATTATGATTTATTCTGAGTACATTGCACTTCTTGGACATGTATATTTGTGTCTCTCATAAGAGTTTTCAAATTTTTGGCCATTATTTCCTTAAATATTCTTTCTACCCCTTTTCCCTTCTCTTTTCCTTCTGGGACTCCTATGATGCATATGTTTGTGCACTTCTTACTGTCACTTATATCTCTGAGGAACTCCTCAATTTTTTTTCTATCCTTTATCTGCTCTTCTGAGTGTATGATTTCAACTGTCCTTTTTTGTTGCTGATTCTTTCTTCTGCCTGTTGAGATCTGCTGTTATATGTCTATTGTGTATTTTTAATCTCCTTTATTGTGCCTTTCATGCCCATTATTTCTGTTATGTTTCTTTTTAAACTTTCACCTTCTTTTTTATTTTTACACATTTTCTTAACATCCTTTAAGTCTATATCAATATTTTCTTTCACTCTTGATTTAATTTAGGAGGTTTGTTTGAACTTCTATGATTAGTCATTCCAAATTCTGTGTCTCCTCTGAAGTTTGAATTTGTTCCCTTCACTGAGCCATATCTTCCTCGTTCTTTGTGTGGCTTGTAATTTTTTGCTGATGTCTGGGCATCTGATTACTTGAAGAGTTAACTCTGCAAGGCAGTTTCTCTCTCTTTTCTAGGGTTTTATCCTGGATTGGCTTTGTGTTAAGGCTCTCCTTTGATGCTTAGTCCAACTTATTCTGGACCTTTAGAATATCCCCCCCCCTTTTTTTAACTACTCAGATTTTCTTAGCTCTTCCTCATCTGATTTGTGCCCTAGATATATGGTATAATTTTTAAGATTGCCCTTTTTGTGTAATTGTTTCACATCCAGGAGAAAGCTTCCTTTCCTCTGTTTCTTCTCTGGGAATCTTGATCTCTTCCATTTGTTTATGTGCAGAATTTTCTCCCCAGCTCCTATGCTTTGTTTATATTGTCTCCCTTACTCAGTTCCTCCTTTTCCTTACACTTTTCAGTTCTGGAACCTGTCCTGTTTTATAGCAATTCAGTTTCCCACCCCTCCTTTTTTTTTTCTATGATGCTTTTCTGCCTCTGGTTTCTTCCTTTTTAGGTACTCAGCCCTGGGGACCCAAATGTGGTCAATCCAGAAATGTGGGTCAATCCAAAAAAACCTGTTTTGTGTTTGGTGGTCCAGCCAACTGAAACTGGATTGAGTGTGCACACTTCTTGCCAACAGTTCTGCCAAGGTAACTCTCTCCTTTATTTCTCCCTTGGGGCCTTTTGTATGCAGCATGCCTCGGTAGCTTGTGTTCTGCCCTGGTTCTCTGCAAACTTGGGTCCCTGTTCTTGAGTATGCATGGGGTTTTAACTCACTGCTGTGAGTGACTTTATAGATTGCATCTGCAGCCAGAAGGATCTAGGTTGCACTGCCTCTGTGGGAATCCCAAGGTTTGTGGGACCCAGTGAGGGGAATGGGAGTCTAGACTGGCTTGTCCAGGAAGAACATCTCCTACCATGATCTTGGGGATTTCTTTTCTTTTTCTTTGATTCGGCATTTGAGGATTACTGCTCCAGTGTCTATCATCCTTCAGAGTTCCAAGCAAGTGAAATTTGTCCTTTTATTAGCTGATTCTGAGGGGAGACTTCTCCAAGGGATGTCTTACATCACTAGGTTGATGACATCACCCAAAAACTACTGTCTTGTAATGTAGAAGGATAGATTGCTTTTCCACAAGTCCCAGCCTACTTCCCTTATGTTTTATTGGCTGGGCATACATAACATACCACTAATTACTGGGAAAGGCAATAGATTTAGGAAAAGAATATGTTCTAGCAATGGATTAGAAATATAAATATTCTTCTCCCAGGGTTGGAAGAGGGACCTACTTTCATCAATATAATGCTGACAGCCTTATACCTAAGCAACACTGTAGCATTATTAGCCAGGGAGAAGGGTGAGGAAGGCAGTAAAGTAGAAAATCAACCTTGTTTGCTACAAGTACTTACCTAGGGAGGCTTTGCTTGTGTAGGCTTATATAATTATGCAGGCTTTGATCTGCTGAAGAGGAAGAGAAGTCTGCAGCACAGACACTTCTCAAGAGGAACAGGTAGAGATAAAAACTACAGCAGGTACAGGAAGCCTTATAATATTGGAGATGAAAAGGACATTGGAGTTTCAAAAAACTCTAGAAGAATCCAGAGTAGTTTTCTGGGTAGTCTTTTATGTTGCTTTTCATAATCAGAAAAAGTTCTGGAGGGAAATTTGACAATTTAAGTTAAATGTGTTAGAATTTGCTTACATTTTGACTGGTTCAGAAATTATACTTTTAAGAATTTACACTAAGGAAATAACCAGCTACGCATGCAAAGATTTACATATAATCATGTTCATCACAGCATTGTTTATCATTATATAGGCCTGGAAACAATGAAAATTTACAACCAGTAGGTAGGGTGTTGCATGAATCAACCCAAAGTCCGTATTTTTGGAGGATATTTAATGATATGGGAAATGCTTTTGTGGAAAAAAAAGGTTTCAAAAGGGATATCCACAGAGAAAAAATTCTAGAAAGAAATATAAATATAAAGAAATATTAGGAATTGTCATTTTTGGATGTTATAATTGTAGATTTTTCACGTTCTTCTTATACTGGCAGATGTTTTCCAAAATTTATACAACAAACCTGAAATAAATACTGTGAAAGAGAACCATTTTACATCAGTTTTGACTAGGGTAGAATTTGAATCTGATGCCAGTTTTAGATGCAGAATCTTGTGGCTAACCATTGAAGCTTCTCTAACTTTCAGTGTAGAATTTAAGTTACATGTAGTAACAACTCTTTTACAGTTCGGTGTGTAGATTAGGAAATGAAGACTAGGCAGGCTAAGTAAAATGGTCTCAATACTGGTAATTGGTACCATCACTTTTCACTCAGAAGACTATTAACTAAGCTCCTCAGGCCTCCCAGTTCATTCTCCTCTCAACCAACAGACTGAACATTTTAAAACTTAATTCAGATGGTGTCATACACTTATTCAAACCTTCCTGAGGCTTCCCATTGCTCTCAGTAATACCCACACCTCTCATTATGGGCTAAAAGACCCTCCAGAACTGTCTCCTGTCTATCTCACCTTCCTTATCTTCTGCAACATTCACTTAGTCTAGTCACATTGGTTTCTCTTGTTCCTTAGACCTGCCAAATTTATCCCTCTTCAGGATATTTGTGCTTGATGCTCACTTTTCTGGAAATACTCTCTTGTTAGATATTTAAATGGCTCACTTCCTCACCTTCATTCAACTTTCTGCTCAATGCTTATGCCTTCAAGTGGCCCCTCCCGACCACGCTCCATCTTCCTTCTCTATATTTATCCGTTTTATTTTTCTTTGTAACAAGGAATATTCTATTCTTTATTTGTCTGTCTTCCCCACTGGAGTGTAAGCTCCATGAGTGTAGAGGCTTTTCTTGCTCCTCACTATATCTTTAGTCCCTTGAAGAGTGACTGGCACATAGTATGAGCTCAATAAAATCTGTTCTGTCAGCGTATCAATGACAGAGCCCAGGTTTTCTGACCCCAAACCACATGTTCTTTTCATTTTATTTGTATGGTAATAGATTAATATAGACAAGTATTAATTAACTGGTGATTAAAAATGTTTTTCATAATTTTCTATTAAGATTAGCGCTTCAAATTGATAGTTTTTAAAATAGTTGCACATCAGGCAAGGAGACTGTAAAGACTCATGTACATTAACTTTTGAAAATTCTAGTTTATGAGTTTACTTCAAGAGAAGGGAACATTTATACTCAACAGAAACTCAGTTTAACTTGTCTATAAAAATTTATCGCATTTTCTTTTTGCCTAATGATTAAGCCCTGCTATGAATTAAAATAGGTAATTAGGTAATAAACTATTTATAATGTATTATGGCTATTAGTAAGCTGTAAGTATTCAAAGTTTCATTAGTAGCAAATTATATAAGATGGAAAAGTTTAGCATGTCATTTATAATAATATATGCATCACTTGACAGCAAAACAAATAATCAGTAATGCTTTAATGATCCTTGGCTATGATTTCAAATGACTTCAATGATGGTAGGTGGGCAATGAGAAATGAATTTGAAGCTAATGAATTCTTAATGATATTCTTTCTTCATCTTTTGCCTTTTTATTGATCTTAATATTCAAAATTCAATTTGAATTACCACCTTATATGACTGTTGAACTTCATCTCAATGATTTATTCATTTTCATAATTCTTATGCTTAAAGTCTTAAACTTAATAATAAAAATAATATCTACCATTTAGAGAGCATTTATACTATATTGGATATTGTGCAAAGTTCTTTGTATCCTTATTATATATCATCCTCTCTGCAACATTTTCATTTCTTTCTCTTTTTTGCTTTTTATTTTAAAATAGTTTAAGGTTAATGAGAAGTTGTAAAATAGTACAGAGTTCTTGCATACCCTCCCCCCAGCTTCCCCCATGATAATATCTTATATAACCATCATATATTATCAAAACCAGGAAACTGACATTGGTAAAATACTATTAACTCAAATGTATATCTTATTGAAATGATACTAGTTTTTACATGCACTTTTTTTGGGTGTGTATAGTTCTATGAAATTTTATTATGTGTGATGTAACCATCACCACAATCAGGATGCAGAACTGTTCTATTGCCACAATCTCTGTTACCCTTTAATAGTCACACCCTTGCCCCAGCCTTAATCCTTGACAACCACTGATCTCTATCACTAAAATATTATTTCTTTAAAGGAGGTACTATTATTTTTCTTCATTTTAATCTGGAAAATTAGACACTAAGACTCTGGGAGGATGCCTTGATAAAAAAATCAACCAGTAAAAACATCAAACCAGGCAGCAAAAGATGGATTGGCATCAGAACAAGGCCTATCTGACTCCATCATCTCTGCTGCTAATTTTCCTTCCTCTATTTTATCAGCAATAAATGTCTAGGTCCTAAGGGTATAAAAATTATTGTTTCCAGGAGCAATAAAAGTTTCCCTTTGAAAAATTCTGGTATTTTTCCAAAAAGAAGCAGTCTTTAGTGAGTTATTTTAGAAATTTCTATTTGATGAGAATGGAACTTTATAGAATGAATGACAGTAAATGGACCTCTTCAATGGCATAAAACTCATCTTTGAGGACACCATTTACTCAACTACCATTATCTGACCCTTTTTTAATGTTGTATGCAAAGGAAATTTAGACTTTTCTGGTGTTCTGCCTTCCAGTTAAAAGATTTTTCAAACTGGAGGATGCACAGAAGATCCCAGATAAAAGCAAACCAAAGATACTTATAAGTGCAACAATATTAAGATGAGCCATCCAGAACAAAATTTGAAAAACATAATAGAATAATATTTGTACAAGGTGGTTTAACTTAGGTTGCAAAAATAACCTGTGGACTGAATCTGGCCTACAGATATTTTTATTTGGTCTGTACATTGTTTTGGAAAACATCATTTTGAAATCATTTCAAACATTTAAGTATGGGAATGAAAAATCAAATGATCTGGCACACTGATTCTGCAATAGAGCTGCAGCTAAGCCACTGCTTTCTCCTCAGTGTTGAATATGTGCTTTCCTGTTTTCCATTGTCCCCACCTAGCCTGCCTGACCCATTTATGTTACCTGTCTGATGCCCACATGTATTTGAACATGTAGCATCTATTCAAGGGGCTAGATGAGATGATACCTTGTAATTCCTTCTGGCTTTACAATTAAAAAATTATTGAATTATAATTGAAGCACACTCTCTAGAAAAGCATTTTCTATACTATGATCTGTAGAACACTGGTTCTGCAAGATGACGATAGGTATTCAATGAAACAAGGACTTCATGGTTATATATGATTGGGAAATGCTGAGTACTTTATCCTTCCTTGGATATTCATAATCAAAGTCATATATTAATAAAGGCTCTGAGAAGATCCACAATAATGAGACCTTTTTAACTTTGTTTAACCCGGTATTTCCTATACTCATTTGACTCTGTAAATCCCCCATAAGTATGTATGTATGAATGTGTGCATATGTATTTTTGCATAGCATATTATCACTTTTTGGAGCAACTATTTCTTAGAACTTTTAGGGGAAAATGCTGATTTTTGAGAAAGACTAGAAATGTTTGAGCTTTCAGCATCTCATAACGTCCCAAATAATTGACTTTCTGTAAATGAAACTCTTAATTTTCACTTCACTGTTCTCAAATCAACATGGCATACCCATTAATGCTGACCAAAACAAACACTCATTTTAAATTGGGAGAAAAGTTTAAAAATAAAATCTCAAGATCTAAGGAGACTTGTGTAATTGGAGGCTTCAGCAGAATATTCAATGGTCAGCATATTTCAAATGAGAGAGAAAAATTATCTTTTGTAGCAGAAACTGCCAGATTGTGGCTTTGGTTTTTACTTCTTTACTCACAGTAAGTCTTGAATTCAGTAGATTATTATCCAGATGATGTTTCAAATGTCATGATTCATCAAGTTGAGGCACTTGTCACTTAACTGAATCATTCATTCAATTTATCAAATGCTTTCTATGTCCCAGACACTGGGTGTAATTTAGTGAATAAAACAAAGCTGAGCTCTCAACAGAGCTTGTGGAGAAAACAAGGTATAAACAAGTAGACAAAGCAATCAACATATAATTACTTGTTGCCATGAAGTCTATGAAGAAAGCAAAGGTCAGGATGCTGGGTGGAGAATAAGGGTGAGGGGACAGGGCATTCATCTTCAGATTGAGTGACCCTGGAGACATTCTTGGAGAAGATATTTGTGCTGAGTCCAGAAAAATCAACAGGAGCCGTCAGGGACAAGCAGAGACAAAAATTCAGACAAAAGGGACAGCATGTGGAGAGTTTCCCAAATGGGAAAGACTTTGGTGTGTTTGACCAGCATCTGACTTGGCCCTGTGACTAGATTACAGTGAGTACAGTGGCGATGGGTGGGGTGGTAGGTAGAAGAGGTACGCAGAGACGGTCTGGCAGGGCTTCACCTTTTTCACCATGAAAAGGGATTTGGATTTTATCTGAATTTCATTTGGAAGCCAATAAAGAGTTTTAAGCAGGGAAAGGACATGATTAGTTTTGCGTTTTTCTAATATCACTGTGGCTACTAAAGATATGGGTCGGAGTTAAGTTTAGAAGCAGGGAGATTTGGCAGGGTGCAAATGCAGTTATGTAGATGACAGCTGATGGTGGCTTTGGCAATGGTAGTAATAGCTGAGTTGGAAAATAATGTATAAATTTCATGCATATTTTGGATATAGGAATTGCTGATCAATTTTATGTGGGATGTGGAAGGAGCAGGAAGATTTAACACTGATGCTCAGGTTTCTGACTTAAGTAACTGGGTGGGTGGAAAGGAATGTAATGGTTTAGGAAAACTAAGGGAAGGACAGATTTGGAGGGAAAAGTTAGCTGTCCAGAATTAATTTTGCAGATTTCTGTGAAATAAACTGTTGGAGAAGTCAGTATGGAGTGGATGAGTCTGGAACTCAGAGGAGAGTTAGGAGCTACAGCTCTCCTTTTGGGGACGCCTCTCCATTTGATTAAATGTTTGAGAAAATATAGTAAACAGAAGCTAAGCAAATGTGTGTAAACTTGCTGCAAGCGTTTCCTGCTAAGTTTTGGTTCTACTTTAACATCTCATTTTACTTATAGCAGATTTTAAAAACCATATTTTTCTCATTCATGTCCAAAAAATATTTTCAAATCCTAGAATTAAGTGAGTCTACTCTCTCAAGTTGCATGTATTTTAGCCCCATAAGAGCCTATCACATACTCTTCAAAGCTGTGTTGAGTCAAATCACCCTGAATAACTAACTAAAAGTTATTGCATAATGAACAGATTCACCCATGGATATAACCCCATAAGCTTACTTTTTCTTAATTTCCTTTTTAAATTCACTGATAAACAGGTGGTGATAAATCAGGAAAATTCAAATATAAGCCTCATATTTCATGCCTCTTGCTTATTTAGAATAATGACCCTTCAGTTATTAGATAGAGCGGAGACTCATTTAAATAGATAAAATAAAAATAAAAAGAGGTGGGCAGATAGTCATGAAAGGAGCCCAGTTCTCATTAAGACCCAGCCTGATCCAAATCTTGGCTCTGTTCTTCATTGGCTCTCTTGTGAGTCTGGGGAAAATCACTTAACATCATTTATATTTATTTCATCCCCTATATTTTGAGGGGGTGAAACAAGCACTGAAGGAAATTCCAAACTGAAGCTTTATAGTAAGCATATTTTCTTGAAGTTCCAGTTTCTTTGGCTTTGTTTCAAATGCTGTAAATATCATTTAAACACTGTTTTTCTGGTTGGCATATGGTTACAGGATCTCAGAGATCAATTGCTTTTCTGTATATATACCATGTTGTTAGATATAAAATATAGACTATTCATTTGATGTGTATGTTCTGTTTTTGTTTTGTAAAAGAGCCTTTAGGAAAAGGCTTACCCTTCCTCACTTTACCGACCTACAAGTAAGCAGTTGCTTTGTTTCTGGAATTTTTTCTATTGACGATTCTGTGCCTTCTATCCATTTAATGTTATTTGCCATTTTGGCCCACTAAGTAATTAACTCCACATTTTAGAAAATTTAGAGGCTGAAGAGAGCTGCTTAAAAGCACTGTTAAATAGTTTTTAAAAATATATTTATAGTAGTTCAAGCTGTTTTAAGCTTCATCATGAACACTTTTTAAATGTGTGAGACCTGCTTGTGTCTGGATGGAAATTATGTCTGAGAAAAAAGCAAAATGATCTCTAAGAGATTGAAAAATCAACCCAATGTGAAAAACAAAACAAAACACCCCCAAACCACTGTCATCTCCAGTTTTGTATAAAAATAATTCATAAATATTTACATAAAGGAGAAATTGATTTTGCAGCTATAGGTTAGGTTTAAAGTGCGGGCAGTCAAGGTCTTCAAAGATCTCACCTGTATTCTCTTCCCAAGCAATCTCAAGTATGGCAAGGGCTTTAGTTATCAATTAAATGTGATTGTGCCAGATTAACATCTCCAGGCTAGACCTTCCTGTGAGCTGCAGACTCACAAATGTTTACTCAACATCTCTACTTGGGTGACTCAAAAGCATGTCCAAACTGAAATAATTTTAGCTCACCTAAATCAGGTGTGTGTGTGTGTGTTTGTGCTTGGTGGACCTGTTCTATGGCCCAACACTTTATGTGGCTCCAATGAGCAAACTCCTGAAGTAGAAGCTGAGGTGTCTTCATGAATACTCCCTCTCCCATGTCTGATCATCACCAAGTCCTATTGATTATATTTCAGTTCATGTACTTCTTAACTGTATGGCTGTCTAGTATAAGCTACTAATATTACTCCACTGTACTGCTTATGGACTCTACAGGGTACTGCCTACTCCCACTCAAGTATTTCTCTAAGTGAGTCCTACAAGATAGAGTAATTTTTTCAAAACACTTATTGTTTTTCTTGCCATAGTATCCCTTGTTAAAACCCTTCAATAGCTTTTCCTTGCTCTTATGATAAATACTGCAATTTTAAACATTATAAGCAGAAGGTCTCGAATGATCTGGCCCCTGCCTGCCTTTCTAGCCTTACTTCCTGCCACTCTTCCCATTTTATCTCTGTGCTCCAGCCATACTGTTATTTATTTATTTATTTTTTAAAAGATATTTATTTATTTATTTATCCCCACCCCTCCACCCCCCGCCGCCACTTGTGCTCACTGTCTGCTTTCTCTGTTCATTTGCTGCATGTTTCCTCTGTGTCTGCTTGTCTCCCTTTGTTTCATCATCTTGCTGTACCAACTTTCCATGGGCGCGGGCCTTCAGCTGTCCGTGGGCGTGGACCAGTTTGCCCTCACCAGGAGGCCCTGGGAACCAAACCCAGGGCTTCCCATATGGTAGGTGGAGCCCAATCACTTGAGCCACATCCGCTTCCCCATACTTTTATTTTTTAAAAATTTCTTCAAAGTGTCTATTAGTAAACTCTTATCTTTCAGGTTTGATCTCAAACCTCACTTCTGCCATAAATCCTTCCTTCATCTCAAATCATCGTTATATAAATGTATTACTCCCTGAACTTCATAAAAACATGCATGCATATTTATATGATTTTTTAGTTAATATATATCTTTCCACTGGTCTGCACTCTCCGTAATAGTAGAAATATTATTCTGTTATTCTCCCACGTTTTGTCTTTGATATCTAGCACCAAGCATAGCAATAGCAGATGTACAGTAGATAACTATTGACATAGTAGCAATGTGTCATGGCCACATTTCAGGACCTGTAGCAGATGCTGTCAATGCCCCAGCCATATCCCTCAACCCACCCCAGTTCTCTTATAAGCCTGCAGCCTTTGATTTCTTTGCCCAAGGAAAAAATGTCAACTAGTGTTTATTGTATGATTTCTGTGTTCTCGAAGTAAAGGAGAGGGAAAGATAGAAGAAAATTAAATGGTGTGACTTTGCTGCCATTGAATTTATGGTTCTGTTAAACACAAAACAGTTTAGAATACAATATGAAGCTTTCTATATCCAATTGCTAGTTTTTGCCTAAGGAATGGATAATTGTTACTTGAAAAACTCAGAGCAGAGGTTGATAGAGTTTGTGTCTTTGTACCATTGACTGGGGGGAGCCTGTGAGTAAAAGTTAGGCATTATGGAATGATTGGGTAGGATGTGGAACACCTTAAATCCATTTCACACTAGGCTCATAAGCAGAAATGTATAACAAGACAGGTACTGTGTCTTGCCACAGCCAAGAATACCATTAAATTAAAAATGATATGAAATTACCTACTTCAGGGGTCAACAACGGAGTTCATCATGGCTTCTGATTCTTCTTCCTGCCTACTTGAGTATTTTGAATTTTCCTCTCTGTTGTTCTTCAGCCTTCAATTTTAATTCCATTCATCTAATATTTATTGAACAGCAAGTATGTACTATTACCTGTGCTAGGCACTGTAAAGAATTTGAAGATAGATACCTTCAAAGTATGTCTAGTTTACTGAGGGAGATGGATAATTATTATCACACCAAATGTATATTTGTAATAATAAGTTCCAAAGCAATGGAGAGGAAGAAAATGGTTTTGAGGAGAAACAGGGATGTCTTTCTGGAGAAAAAACATTCCAGCTGGACATTGAAGGGTGGGATGCACCATTCTAACAGCAATCAATGTGGATCCATGCTCTCTATGAGGAGAAGGGGGTAGTAAAAGTAAGGCACAAATAAGAAGGTATAGCTAAGAACAGATCATGGTGGGCAGAAAATATTGGTTATGTTATTTGCATAAAGGAAAGAAGAATGGAAAGTTGGTTAGGGATCTGGTGTGAATGCCAAATTCCTCAGGAGTGCCTTTATTATATAGGCAAAGGGAGCAGGGACACAGCAAAGACCCTTGGGCAAGGGAATTATAACAGAAATATTTTAGCTACAAATAATAGAAACTTGATCCCAACTGGTTAGAGCAAAGAAAGGGTGTATTATGGATAGGCATGGCTGGTCTCAGCTGCTCAGATGATGCTTTCAGGAATCTTTCTCCATCTCTGGGATCTGCTAGCCTCTGTTTTATTTCTCAGGCAGCAAATGACCACCAGCAGCTCTTGACATATATCCACTCAGCTTACAGTGGAGAGAGGGCTTCTATGTCTCCTTGCTCCAGAAGAAATTCAATCAAGGTCTCAGTCTTATTGGCCTGCATTAAGTCATATGCCCATTTTGAACCAATAACTGTGATAAGGAGGCAGGTCTGGCTAGACAATTTGCAAAGTCCAGTGCAAAATAAAAATGTGTGGTACCTTGTTTAAAAAGCAAGAGAAAAGTCCCATTACAGACTTTAAAATATAAAGCTATTTCCTTAATTCTGTGTTCTATCACACAGCTTGTCATGGTGGTTTTTTATTTGCTGTTTAATGTCTTTCTAAGTAAAGTAAAATTTAAAAAATTTAAATTATTAGCATGGATTTTACCGTTCATCCTTATATTGGGCAACGCTAGTTTTAAATGCAAATATAAGAGTATTAAACTTGTATGTGGAATCACTACAATTACATAATTCATTTTTCATAGCTCCTGAATGCATAGGCATTTTGTTCTGACCTGAACAGTGGAAATACTGTAAAAAAACAAAGACCTGTACTTCTTGATAGTGCACATTCTTATAAACAGTCTCTACCTTTGGCTCATTGATGAGTAAGAAAGGACCAAAGGGAAAGGAACTATGAGTTCCTCCATCTCTCCCTTTCCTTCTATGTCATCATTTTCAGCATAAGTGGTTGCCTAGTGCAGGGAAGTAACTAGTAAGAAAGGATATGATAGGGTTCCTTCGTTATGTGTTCCCTAGACTGCTGTTGTCTTCTTTCTGAGTTTGAAGAAAATTCCTGTTCAAGTGGAAATCATGGCTCCCATGCTGTCAGTGTCTCCAGTTATTCAGTTGCAGATATAAAGACTTACCTTGAACTTGATTTGAGTCTTTAAACTCATAGGTCCACCAGAATTCTGTACTCATGAGGCATCATGAATGCTATATATGAATGCTATATATGATGGGATGGCGGGGAAGATTATGTATTGTACATAACTCCTCTGCTCACGTATATGCTACATTATCCCATTGCACTTCACTTACAAAACACAAGTTCAAAGATAAAATTATAGGAATTTTAAGACAGAGGCAGCAGAGTGTTAAACCAAGCGTGGGACCATTCTGAGTGAGACACTAAAGGAATTTGACCTCAGAAAGTTGCTTATGGGACTTGTTGGTGTGGAAAATCGATTCTGTTTGCGTGAGTTATTTTACTACATGGCTGTGTGCATGTGTCTTTGTTATCTGTCCAAGACCAGGATTCTAGAAAATGCAGTCTACTTATTTATTTTCCTGTTAGTAATATATAGCATAATACCTGAAACATAATACATGTTTAAGAAATATTTGCTGACTGTTGAATGAATACTTTTATTGCATGATTGCTATTCCTTAGTCTTTATTCATAAGGCATGTGTCTTCTGGAGTTGAGAGACTGTGACCATAATAACTGGATGTGATATTCCTTTGGACATGGATTCTATTTTTTTTTTTTTTTTTTCTTCATTGCATCATGAAGGACTCCACTGTCCAGGTCTCAATTTGTAACTTGTGCATATGCATCTGAGTAGCTTTCCAAACTTCTAGAAGGCCATCTTAGGAAGTTCAAAATATCTGATACCTAATCTACTGCATTCAGTGATAAAGAGTTCAGTAAGAGTAAAGAAGGCCTCACTGGTCTCTGCACTTCCACACCCCAGGGCCTTTCCATAGTTCTTCCATCTGTCTGGAATGTTCTTTGCCCAGATATGCAAATTGCTCACAACTCATCTCAAGTCTTTATTCAAATGTTATCATCCTGGTGAGGCTTTCTCTGACCACACTTTAAAACTGAAATTCTCTCCCACCATCACATTCCTATGCCCTTTCCCTGTTTGTTTTTTTTCCAAAGAATTTATCATCTAGCCCAGAATATATTTTACTTTTTATGCCTCTGTCTTTGAACACTAGAATTTAAGTTCCAGGAGAGCAAGAGCTTATTGTATCTTATTTACCACTCTATCCTCAGCATGTGGAAGAGTGCCTGGCACATTTTATGCCTAATGAATATTTGCTACTGATATTACCATTAAATTGGAAAATATGAGCCATTAGAAAGACTGTGTCAGCCCATGTTTGACCGGGTCACACTGCCCAATAAGTCTCCAATTTATTAGTACATTAAGAAATATTTTTCAGAAGCTCCTTTGGATTTTCATCTTTTGCCCCTTTCCTTTAGATTATGGGTGATTCTCACCATCACTAAAGGTAATATAATCAGTCACTCTTGCATGGGGCTGCCAGTACACACACTGGTCTTTTCTGGCTTATTTCCATTTTTCTAGTGAGATTAAGGACTGAATGGGCAAATATGTGCTGAAAATAAAAATAGGTTGAAAGACTGAGTTGTGATAAAGTATTCCTAATGACCAATTAAAAATAATGCTTATCCTTTATAATTCACCTTCAGTTTCAGCTTAACTGAATTTACTTTCTGACTTTATTTATTCTTTCCAGCATCTTTTCACATGTCCAAGTTGTTGTAAATTGAAATCTACTTACCCTACATAGCTGGGTTTACAGATAATGAAAGTGGTTAAAAAAAGACAACAAGGGGTTAGCTGAGGATATTTCATAGTGAAGTGAAAAACAGTTTGGAGGCATGTTTTCTACCAATAGCTAACGTGTATCGAGTACATACAAAATGACTTGATATGTATTTTCTCAGTTAATCCACAGAGAGATCCTATGAGATTTTTATTATTATTATTTTACTAACGAGAAATGGAGACATATGAGTTAAATAAATTGCTTAAAGTCAAACAGCTAGTAGTTACTGAATTTGGCGCTCTCAATTCCATGTCTGCTGAACTTAAAGCTCATGAAACTTTAAGTGTTGTACTGCCTTAGGGAATTTAAATTATCTCACAACATAAATAAATGGAATCATTAATTGGTAAATTCTCCAAATAAGTGATTGAAGCTTCCCATATTGACATTTTGTAATATGCTTTCTATTTTCAAACTGTTTCCATATTCTATCTTTCTTTTTGTCTTGCTCTGAGTATCTATATCTATATCTATATCTATATCTATATCTATATCTATAAATGTGTATATACATTTATTTTTATTTTGCTAGAAGTTAATGTTTATTTGGTTTTGATATTGAAAATACAAATATGTAATATGCTCTCTGAGATATACTTAGAAACACTTTTTGATGAATGAATACTTTTCAAAAGTCTTTTCTCTTGACTGTAAATTGGTTGAAATGAAACAGCATTACTTTATTAATAAAAATTGGTGGTAATTGGGACTGGAGCTATTCCACGTTAAAATGAGAAATACCTTTTGATATGCAAATGTGTTCTTCCTTAGGGAAATTAATCATATACATATGGTTTCTGGGGAATGTTTAAATATCTTAAGGCAGTAGTCTTCAAGGACTTCAAAGACCTTCACATACTTACTTCTAAAAGCATAGAATTAATAGCTGGGTAGGCCCTCTGTGAGCATTTGGTTCAACTGCTTCAAATTTGGAGATTTGAAAACTGATGTACTGGAAACTGATTTGTGCAAGATCACAGTTAATAGTTGGCCGAATGAGATTTGAACCCAGATCTCCTGGTTCCTTGTCTAGAGATTATTTTTCCAAATCACATGGACATAAAATGCACAAAACAATCCCTGCAAATCCATAAATAGTTCTACTACAAAATAACATGAAAGCTGAATGTAATTATTGCATCTAATTCTGAATACTAAAATAGTACTTCTTGACTCTTACTTGAAATTGTGGTGGTTTGGTTTACTGCTACCACTAATGCCACTCCTGTGCCTATTATGCCTATGATTACAGCCTCTCCTTATTGAGTGTCTACTGTGTGCAAGGCACTGCGATGAAACTTTATATGGTCATCTGTCAGGGAAGTCAGGAAAACAGATGTCACTTAAGCCTTTCTAGAAGAATAGAGTTTAATACCGTGGATTAGGTGCTTGCAAAACTGTTGGATAGGTTTGAAGAGTGAAGGTCAGCAAAGCCTACCACTGACTTTCAGTTTGCTAAAAACTTTTAGAAGATTAGAAGTGGCTGGTTTTGCCCAGATCAAGAAAGCACAGAAAACTTGCAGTGCCAAAGTAAAAGACTCAAGGAAAAAATACCCAGAGGCTGCTGTAAAAGTTCACTGCTACCTAAGGTCACATGACCACTTGTCACTGCCAGAAGAGGAAGAATCTTCCTGGCTCTCTTCTACCTCCAAAACTTGGCCAAATGTAACTCATTTGTTGAAACCAAGCTGTATCTACAACCCTGCTGGCGTTGAGTCTGGGAAATATAGTTCCCAATCTTCTAGCCTCTGCTGAGGGGAAAGCATAGAAGGGGATAAAAAGGCTGCCAATTCTCAATAGACAATACAGAGTAGAATATTTATTTTCTGCTTAGTTCCATATGTAAGAATACTATATGAGGAAACCTGAGACTTAGAAATTTTAAATAACTTATGTAAATTGACCTGGATTACATAATAAGCTGGCTGACACATATTTAGTAAAGCAGAGAGGCTTCTAAAAGATTTTTTTTAAAAAAATGAAAGAATTTGGTATTTGATACTTTAAAAAGAAGCATTGATATGGTAATCCTGGGAAACATCAGAGGCTCTGCTGGGCCTCCTTACTCTTATTGTATTATTTAATACATATATTTATTTTGAACTATAAAATTGGAGAAGAGTGAGGGGAGCAGACTGTTCAAGAGCACACAGCTAATCAGTGGGAGAAGCAGGATTTAGAGACAGGAAGTCTGACTCTAGTACCTGTGTCCTTCAGAAGGAGAGACAACTAAAGACAAGTGAACCCACTCCAATACAAATGTTGGGGTTGTCAGCAGAAGCAGGACTCATACAGGCTCTGATGGAAAGATGTTTTACTCACATAGAGAAGAGACGGAGCAAGGTCAGCTTCACTAGTGGGTGTTGGTTCTCTGTAGCCAGTGGGTCTCAATCTGTGGCCCATTCTGGGAGATGTTCTATGCATAGCACCCCTCTCTCGTGTTCATGCACAATGGTGGAGGAACTCACCCCTCTCTCTCCCCAGGGACAAATGTACCACCAGGGTATGAGCAGGATGACCTAAAACATGCTCAAGAGAATCATACTGTCTCTAGCAAACGCTTACATAACTTGGGACAATAGCAGAAGGAATGTACAGGCGGTCCCCTTATCTCCTAGGGGATTGTGTTTTATCCCCCCAGGTGAACATACCTGGGTCCCAGGGAAAGGCAGCAAGCCACCCTAGGACTGTCTTCTACTGCAGCCTGGTTTTTAACCACTAAACCAACTCTGTTGAGTCATTGAGGGGGAACTCTACTTAATATGATTAATTTTTAAAGAAAATTTCAGCATGATAGTATATTATTATTTTATATATTTATTTTTAAATTTTATTTTTAAAGAAGCTTTAGATTACATAAATGATACATCGAAAATATAGAGGGATTCCCATATACTCCCACACCCTCCCCCTCCCACACCTTTCCCCATTAACATCTTTCATTGGTATGGTACATTTGTTACAATTGATGAACACATATTGAAGCATTGCTGCTAACCATGGTCTATAGTTTTCATTAGAGTTTATACTTTGCACTGCACATTTTTATAGGTTTTGACAAAATGTACAATGGCCTGTATCTGTCATTGCAATGTCATTCAGAACAATTCCAATGTCCCCCAAATAATTTTTAATTGGTATTCAGTTTCATAACTTCTCTTTTGCTTATCCTCATTCTAAAAAATATTTTAATTATTGTCACTCTATTTTGAGAGGAAAAGAATAAAGGTTGTATTATATTTTAAACCTATTGCTTCAAGCTAGAAAGCAAACAGTCAAGTCTTGTGCTCTATGAGAAAATAAAAATCCCTAAGTAAATAGTCTTGACTTTTAGGCTGAAATACAACTGAGAAAACACAGATGAGGCTAAGGGAGTTCAGGTTTCATATTATGTATATGATGGAAGCCACCCAGCCATGAGGAAAAGAAACTGTGAGAGGGCTGTATATGGAAGTGGGTGGCAAGCACTGAGCCAGAAGCCAGCACCCATGGCGTCTAATCTCAGCTACCCTTGTGCCTTCTGGAGAATTGTTCAAACTCTGTGGATATGTTGTACAAATGTGAAATCCAGGATTTGGATGGGGGTTGTGAAGACTTCTTCCTGCTCTGTAATTCAGATTTTGTGTTGTTTTGTGATTATATTATATAAGGTTTACTCTAATTGCTGACATTTTCCTTCTGTCTTTGAAGGTTTTGAAAGTTTAATAAGTTTGAAATTCATGGTCAAATTAGGCAATTTTGAGGTAACTTACTTAGGCACAGATTTTTAACATTCCAAAGTACAATTTAGTCAGGCAAATGTTTCATTTTTGAACATTTCTGTAGCTGTTGCTTGTATTTTTAGTCCCAGGAGACAACTCCCAAGTTATTTAAAGGAAAAGATTTTTTACAGATAATTGCTAAATTTGCAAGTTTATAGGATGCATATCAGCTTTAGACCGAAGAAAACTAATTAGAATTTGAGTTAGAAAAATAGCTGTGTCTGCTCAATATCTGATTATTTTGAAGTTCAAAGCTGTATTTTTATTTAAATTGAACTGCTTTTGTGTTTTTTTCTCCACTTTAGTTTTAAAATTGATAGGTTAGAAAATCCAATCATTTAACCAACTCCCATTGAAGTGATTAATTCGAGGTATAGCTTATTCTCATCCAAATTAAATTAATATAATAAAAGAAATGGATCCCTTTTTTGTCTGATTACTTTTAATTGGTTCCAGTTTAATAAGCAAACATTACTTTAATGAAGTTTCTTAGCTTATTATGGTATGAGGTCACATGCTCCTGTTCTTGTATTAACTTGTCACCTTAGGGCAGAATTGCTTTATACTAGCACAATTTCTTTGTCTTTCAGGGATGGAAAATAAGTTTACTCTTATGTGCCAATTCTGGTCTTGGGTAGGGAACACATATATGCAGTTTAACCGCCATATCTGCCCAGTGTTTGACAAGCATTCTTGGGAGAGAGAGGCACACACACACACAAAGAAACAGGAAGGGAGGAAGATGTAGGTGAATGCAAGGAATAACATAATGTCTTTTCACCATCACTGACATTATACATTTGGAAAAAACATGGCATTGGAGTGAAAGGAAATGGGGCTCTACTGTTAACTACACATATGTATAGCCACCCACTACATGTATTTTATAGGACAAGACATCCAGTCTCTTTGGGTCTTAGTTTCCTCATGTAAGAAATGAGGGATTGTGGTGGTTTGAAGCTGTCTGTACTCGAGAAAAACATGTTCTTAAATTTAATTTATTCCTGTGGGTGTGAACCCATTGTAAGTTGGACCTTTTGATGAAGTTACTTCAGCTAAGGTGTGGCCCAGCCCAATCAGGATGAGTCTTAATCCTATTACTGGAGTCCTCTATAAGACAGAAAGAAAGCCACAGGATGTAAGAAACTGAAATCAACCCGAGAATCAGCCATTGGTCATTTCAGACCCATCTCTTTTAATGTTTTGGTAAGAAAATAAGAAGGAAGCTTCCTAGGAATAGAATGAACCATTTAGTAAGACAATCTCATTCTTTAATAGTACCAATTCTGTCTACTTCAGGATGGTCAGATTAGTTTGTTCTCTACTCTTTGCTTGAGTTATTTATTGTTTTTCAGAATTTCTACCTCTTGGAATTTTCTAAAAAATTTATGTATCCTTGTAATAGCCTTATATATAGATTATGTATTTATCTTTCCCATGTATGAGTTTTTAGGATACTTAATACGTCTTAATAGTTGAAGGTACATGTTCAGGGAATGCTATTTTTCTTTTAAAAAGCTCATGAACATAAAAATATTCCATTTCTATGAATTGAATATTCTTTGAATATTTTATTTCTTGTACTAGAATACTTATATACATTTTAAATAAATGTTCTCATTTTAGAATAATTTTAGATTAAACAAAAGTTCTGAAGATAATAAAGGGTGTTTCTCATATCCCCCAACCCCATTTTCCCCTATTATTAACATCTTACATTACTGTGGTACATTTGTCACAATCAATGAACCAATACTGATACATTATTACTAAATAAAGTCCATACATGATTCAGATTTCCTTCATTTTCACCCAATGCCCTTTTTCTGTTCCAGGATTCCCTGCAGGGTACCATGTTACATTTAGTTGTTGTCTCCTTAGGCTCCTCTTGGCAGTGCATTTATTAGACTTTCCTTGTTTTTAATGACCTTGACAGATTTGAGGATCCCTAATGATTAGATTGGGGTTATGGGTTTCAGGGAGGAAGAACACAAAGAGAAACGTGCCATTTTCATCATATCTAGAGTACATACTGTCAGCATGACTTATCACTATTGATGTTCACCTTGGTCACCTGGCTGAGGTAGAGAATGTCAGGTTCCACACTGTACAGTCACTCTGCCACCTTTCTTTGGAAGGAAGTCAGTGTGCACAGTTCATGTCTTAGGAACAGGGAGTTATGTTCTATCTCCTTCAGGGTGGAGTATCTTCTTCTGCATGAGATATTTGTCTATTATCTACCATATATTTATTTGCTTATTTATAATAGAATGTATTTATTGATATTTATTTTGTACTTTGGTTTATAATTGAATACAACTTTATTATGTTTTGCTCAAATTGTTCCTAATTTAGCCATTGGGAGCTTTTTTTACTTGGCTCCTGTTCTCTTTGACACATCCCTATTCATGAGAGTTTTTATTTTATATTTTTAGTTTTGAGTACTTCCTTACTTTCTGGCACTATAAGATGCTCCGACTCATCTTCTGTAATCCTGTCCCACTCCTAGAATCAGACATTTCTCCAAGGAGCCATCATTCCTGTTACTGGAGAATGGTATTAGAAACCAAGATCTGGTGTTAGTTGTGCTTATTGCTACTGGAGGTTTGTTTCTTTCAGGCCCTCTCAGCTGACAGAACAAAGAAATATATGTGTGCATACTAACCTGAGCATGTACAGCACATCCATCTGTATTTATGTTAAGCTAAACATGAGTTCATACTGATTATTTCCAACTCTCATCCATTACCACATGAATTATTCTATTCTTGTTCCCTTGCTTGCGTGTTATCTCCCACTCCAGCAGTGACCATCCTGGCTCCTGCCATCCACCATCCTTTTCCGTTATTGTTCAATTCCAGTATACATGTATAGTTGTTTAAGAATTGTTACCATATACCCCCATGGCAAAAAAAAAGTTATCAACTATAGTACAGTGCTTATGCATATTTCCTTTTGCCTTTAGTCTTAGAGTTTCTACTCATTTCCAAATTTACTTAGGACAACCTTCCTTCTTCCCCCATTCTCCCTACTTCAGTTAAATTATTTCAGCCATTTTTCAGTACAGTTAGATTCTTTTGTCATAGTCCATATTCCATACTCAAATCTTATTTTTTAGAACATCTTCACGAATTGCAATTTAATATCTTTGGATATTCTATGGCAGTCCTATTTCGTCCCCATTCCTTTGTTCCTACCTGAAATGAAAATGAAATAGACTCCTATTTTAAGTGTACATTTTTTTTACATTTTGAATGTACATCCTAGTATATCACTTCCTACATTGTATTGTGATTATTTCTTTACATTCCTGTCTTATTCTCCAGTAGGCTATCAGCTCCTCCTGAACTAGAATTAAATTATTTTTTTCTCTACTGCTTGTTATATAGTAAGTGCAAATTAAGTATTTGAATGAATGAGTCTTTGAGTCTTACATGACCAGAGTAACATTGTCATAGTGTACCAAGTTTATATATTTGTGTTGCCTTCAAAAAGACAATTAAAATTATGCATAGGGGCCAAGAGTGACATCTGTGGAATTAGATTGCCTAGGTATTGAATCCTTCCTTCACTACTTACATGCCATATGTTTTAGTTTAATAAGCTGCTCAAAACAGATACCTTACCATAGGTTGGCTGTTAAATGGGAATTTATTAGTGTACAAGCTTACAGTTTTGAGGCTGAAAAAATATCCAAATCAAGACATCATCAGGCAATGCTTTCTTCCCAGAGACCGGTTGCCGGATATCCTGGACCCTTCCATCACATGGCAAGGCACATGGCAGCATCTGTTGGTCTCTCCCTTCTCTCCCAGGTTTCCTTGCTTTCAGCTTCTTGCTTCTGGAGCTTTCTCTCTCTTTGAATTTCATTTTCATATAAAGGACTCTGGTAAGAGGATTAAGACCCATCCTGAATGAGGTACTAAAATAGCCTCATCACAATATCCTATTTACAATGGGTCCACATCCACAGGAATGGATTAACTTTAATAACATGCTTTTCTGGGGGTACATACAGTTTCAAACGATTACATCATATGACCTTGGGAAGATTATGTAACATCTTTATCCTTTTGTCTCTTCCTTTTTAAAATATGGGAAATAATAAAATAACATTGCTTTGGGGGTTGAATGAGATTATGCTTGTAAAAGCACTTGGCACAAGGCCTGGTTATGTACTGCTGTAAAATTTTAGATACTATTATTATTGAATTACTTTGATCAAATTTTGTTCTTCTTTGGCATATCTAAAATATGCTTTCCCTTGCTCCCTTCCCTCCAATAGATTTTTGTTGTTGTTGTTGTAAAACTTAGTGGCCTTAATTTTTTTTTTTATTTAATTATTTTCTTCCTAATATTTGTGTGTGTGTCTTTTTCCTGAGCAGTGTGCACAATGATAATTTCTCAGAGAACACATTCCCTGGCTTGGCTCCGGGTTTGAGAAGTAATTATTTTGGCATTATCTTCCATTGCCCTGCATTTGCCATCTGTTGGTAACATCATTGAAATGATCCAAGTTTTCTGTAATCTGGCAATATTTTATCTTTTTATTGATTCTACATCTAACTTTAGTTCTATTCCCAAATGGGGAATTTGGCCAATTTCTGAAGTAGGTTGGAATAGTTTGGATTTTTGTAGGACATCTGCACTTTACAATTTGGAAAGATAGTTGTTCTACAAAATATGAAACATTTAATATAAAAGAATAACTTGAAAACAAAAGAGTGACTGAATAGTGTGTTTATTCTGTTTTAGACTATCATTTTATTAATTCTGAATTATGAAAAAGGTAACTCAACTTTGTAATTTCTGATTGAGAATGACAATGATCTTTGAATATTGAGGTTTTTTTAAGATTACCTATACCTTAAAATACTTCATCTCTCAAACTGTCTAGTTTTGGTTTCTAAACAGTTTTACCATAGATCTTCCAATTGCTTGATGTTCTTTTAAATGTCATTCTCAAGGACTATCCAAAAGGTTGAGTTGCATCACCAGAAACTCTTCATTAGGGTGTTTCATGTCACATTGAAGGATGTTTTCCCCTTTGCTGATATCTGTCTTTCCCTTGTACATTTGTATTTATCTTTCATGTGGCTCTATGCCAAAGTCTACTGAAAATCTTAGCAGAGAGCTTCTTAGTCTCTGAATTTCCTTTGTCTGTCATGGAAGCATATTCTTAAAAGGACTCCAGTAGGGCAGTTATAATGAGTGATCCTCTCATTTTCTTCATTCTTTCTTTCAGACCTGTCAGAGAAGCTGTTTATTTCACAGAAAGATGGTTTTGGCTGAAAGGCATTTCTTTGAAACTGAAGGGTTACTGCTGTACACAGGTATATTTGATTTGCATTTAATTGTTAGAGCTAAACAGAGGGGGCCTGAACTATTGAGAATACCGACTCTGAAATCTTAATTATCTTCATTGTTTCTGTTTGTGTTCTGTATTGTGTGTCACCTAGGAATAGCAAAATAAATTACAGATATTTTTAGAAATCAGAGTTTGTTCATTTAATAAAAGCTACACCTACACTTGTGGCAACCAATAAATAGATTGATCATGTCTAGTATCGATCATGAAAGTGCAGAAAGCAGTCACAATCATTCTTGCATATTGCAGAAGAGTGTGGATTGGTACAGCAGTTTGGAAGTTTATCTGGTAATGTCTAGCAAACGTTTGGCAATCTTTTATTCCTGTATTAAAACATTTAATAAAAATGTATTGAGCTTTTACTATGTAGCAGACACCATGCTAGTTACTGGGGATATGGCAGTGACAAAGTTCCTGCCTTCGTGGATCATAAATTCTATTTAGAGTAGGGATGGAGATAGAATATAAATAAGTAAATATATAGTATATCAGAAAGTGATAAAAGCTTTGGGCCAAAATAAAGAAGGGTAAGGGAGATAAGGAGAGCTACTTGTGTGTGTGTGTGTGTGTGTGTGTGTGTGTGTGTTTAAGATTATCTAGCTATTGTATCGAGGGTGGTCAGGAACCCTCCACTGAGAAGGTGACACTTGAGTAGAGATGAAAGGAAGTGAGAGAAAGGGACTTGTGGGACCTGAAGAAAAAGAGTTCCAAGTAGGGATAAGAGCTAATTGAAGAATTCTCAGGGGGTGCTTGCTTGTTAGGTTCAGGTTCTAGTGCTGAGGCCAGTGTGTCTAGAGTGAAGAGAATGTGGTGGGGGAGTATTAGGAGATCAGAACTATATGTGAAGTTGGGCAACTTATAGAAGGCCTTGCATGTTATTGTGAAGACTTCGGTTTTTATTCTGAGTGAACTGAGAAGTCACTGAGGGGTTCAGGGACAGATGACTGATATAATCTGAGCTGTATTTTTATATACACTCTAAAAGGGCAAAGACAAATTGGAAGACTAGTTAGAAGGCTGTTACAGTAACCCATGAATCCATTAAGTCCCATGTAAATAACACACTAGTACATAAGCCTGTAGGTGCTAAGGATGTTTACTGTAGCACAATCTTATGTGACTGTGTTAGGGAAGAGACTGAATGCATATCAGTAGAGGACTGATTGAACAAATAGTGCTGCACCCACACAATGGAATAACATGCATCTGTTGAAAGAATGAGTTAGGTCAAAGAATTTTAATCTAGTTGGTCTGATTTCAAAGCCTGTACTTTTAGCCCTAACATTATATAACTTCAATTATAAGTGCTACTTTTTCCTTTTTCCTTCTTTTTTTATTTTTATTTTTTATTTTTGGTGCATGGAAAAAATACTGTGCCTCTTTGAATACTAGAAAGCTGTTCCATAGTTACTTTTATATTCAGATAACTCACCATCGAATATATTTGCTAGCATGTAAGAGCCACTTAATACTTGGTTACTGAATGAATTGGTGGAAGCTATGACTAAATATCCTGTTTTTTCATTTCTAATATGGCAATTACATATAATAATACCAGGAAAAGTTTTCATAATTCACTTTTCTTCAAATGGAACTTTCCATCATGTGTTTTCTTCATTTTACAGAAGACACCAAAAAAGAATGTCTTTATGTGGTCTATTAGTTAGCATCATGTAAGGAACCTACTATTTGGGTACTATCTGTATGCTTCACTGGACATCTAAAAGATCTTTTGTGCTTTATGGTGCACAATTCTGAATTCTGAATCCAATTCAGGTTTAGGTAATTGAATTGATGAAAGATTTTGATCTACCACATAGAAATATTTAAAACACATGTTTGAGTATGACTGGTTTGACCTTCCAGTTTGATATATTTTTAAAAAGACAAATATATTCCTTTTCATGGAATATATGAATATATGAATATGGTATCTGAAGCTTTTGGTTCTTCAGTGAAGGTTTTATGCAACTTTTCAGCAATACTTCCTGCCCCACCACACAATACCCCTCTCCCAAGCTTCTTTTGAAGCAATGTTATTCTGAGGTTGCCCTTAATTTGTGCTAAACCTTATTGTTTTTCTTTATTCTAAGGATAATTGATAAATACATAGATAGCTTAAGTACTATTAAGCATATATAAAAAATATACATAGATGAATGTTATACATAATCTTATCTTCTGTTTGTATCCATATGAAAATTTATTGAACAATCTTCTATTTGTTCATTAATTCTTTCACTGGTTCATTTATTCAGTCCTTTAATTTATTTAACAACCATTACTGTTTGCCTGCTTTGTCCCAGATATTGGATATTGGGAGTACATTAGTGAAGCAAACACACATACCCAAAGGTAAAGTCTTGGCCCTCAAGAAGCCAACAATACAGTGGGGGAATAAAACAATAAACAAATATATATGAATATATATGTACAACATGAAATAGTGAGAAATTCTGTAACGAAAAATAAAGCAGGGTTAGGAGATGGAACATGATGAGGGTGTGAATGGTACTATTTTAGACAGGGTGATCAGAGAACACTCTGAGCAGCCAACAGCTAAGCAGAGATCTGGATAAAATGTGGGGGTGAGCCATGTGAAGATCTGAGGGAAGAGGGAGAATTTCAGAAAGTGGGAAAGAGTAATGAATTAGCAGAGTTGTAAATAGGCCAGTGATGTTGAAGGCGAGTAAACATAGGAAGAGTGTTGGAGAGGGAGCCAACAACCACATAAGGCAGAGCCTCGAAGGGCACAGTAAAGAATGAGATTTTATTCTAAGTGTGTTAAGCAATTAGAGGGCATTGATCCAGAGAGAGATTCTATTTTATTTATGTTTTAAAGAGTTCATTCTGATTATGGTGTGAAGAATAGTGTCTAGGGGAACAGGAATGGAAGTAAAGAGACATACTAGGAGGCTCTAGAAGTCTTCCAGGAGAGACTAGAATAGAACTGGTCGTGAAGGGAATTGTAAGGAGTGGTTTGACTCTGAATATATTTTGAAGGGAGAGCTGATAACATTTGCTAATAGATGTTTTTTTGTGTGTATGTATGTGAGTCAAATAAATCAAAGGTGACTCCAGGAATTTTAACTTAATATTGGTGTTAATTATTTAGATGGAAATACTAGGATTGAAGTAGGATTTGTGTGTGTGAGGGGAATATCAGTTTGGTTTCATACACTTTACAATTTGAATGCTTATTGCATATCCAATGATGATGCCATGTAGGCAGAGTTATGTCTTTGGTTGAGACTGATGATACAAGACTTGCTATTCATCCACACAGAGAAGAATGTTATGTTAAGACATAGAACTGAATGAGATTATTTAGGAAATATATATTGAGAGAAAATAAAAGAGATCTAAAGATTTAATCCTGGCCTAATATTTAGAAGCAAGGAAGAGGTGGAAAATTTAGAAGAATATACAAGAAGGATTGGCTAGTGAGTAAGAGGAAATCTATGAGAATGTGTATACTAGAAGGTAAATGAAGAAAGTGTATCAGGAGAAGTTGGGGGTGATCACTTGTATCAAATGTATTGAAAGATTAAGGAAGATAAGGACTAAAGATTAATCATTGGCTTTGGCAATGTGAAGGTCATTGGTGATGATGGCAAATGTGATTTCAGTGGAGTTATGGTGAAGTTGTAATAGCAGAAAGCTGGTACTAGCCAGGGTTGGGTTTTTATTTTTTTAATGATATTTAGATACAGATAAAGATATGGATATATATATAGAGAGAGAGCTATAGATGACATGCAGATCTATAAATGGAGCAAGAAAGATTTGAATGCGATTATAATGACAATGTGTAGAAGTTAAGTTGGCTGAGAATGGAAGAAGTGAGGACATATCAATTTACTGAGAGAGGAGAGTAGAAATCTCCAACCTTCCAACTATAATTGTGGATTTGCTTATTTCTTCTTTAGGTCTGTTGATTTTTGCCTAATATATTTTGAGACTTTTAAATTAGATTCATACATATTTATCATTATTGTCTTCTTGATGAATTATTACTTTCATCATAAGTAATGTCTTGCTTTATCCATGATAATATGCCTTGTTCTGAAGTCAATTAATAGCTTTCTTATAATTAGTATTTGTACAGTAGGTTTTTTTTTCCCCATCTTATTTTTTTTCTTTAACCTATTGGTACCTTTAATTTTAAAAGGATTTCCTGCAATTAGGATATATTTTGAGTATTGCTTACTTATCCAATCTAACAATTTCTGTCTTTTAATCAAGTGTTTATACCACTAGGACTTAATATTATTATCGATATATTTGGGTTTAAATCTACTATGTTGATATTTGTTTTCTATTTGTCCCATTGTTCTTTGTTCATTTTTTTTTCATCTTGCTTTGTGTGATGGTTAGACTCACATGTCAACTTGGCCAGCTAATGGTGTCTGGTTGTTTGGTCAAGCAAGCACTGGCCTAATTGTTACCTTGAAGACATTTCATGGATTTAAATCAACAGTAAGTTGATTGAATCTGTGGCTGATAACATCTACAATCAACTGAGAAGTTTGCCTTCAGCATTGTGAGACATCTCATCCAATCAGTTGAAGGCCTTAAAAGGAAAAGTGATAATTTCAGCAGTTAGAAGAAAGAATTTCCATCACTTCAGCCAGCCAGCTTCCCTTGGAGAATTCATCAAAAACCTTAGTTGGAGTTACCAGCTTGCAGCCTGCCCTTCGGAGTTTGGACTGATGTATCGCCATAGTCGCATGAGATAATTTTATAAAATCTCATAATATTTACAGATATCCTGTTAGTTCTGTTTCCCTAGAGAACCCTGACCAATACACCTTGTTTGGGATTAGTTGATATTTTTTAATATTTTATTTTATCTCCACTGTTGGTATATTAGCTCTACCACCTGTTTGAGTGCATTTACTTACACAGGCTACCTTCAAATATGTTAAACTTTACAACCTTAGAGTTCCTCTTATTTATTTGGCTTTTGTTTTCTTTAAATGTTATTTCTTAATATGCTAGAATTAAAACAATACATATTTATAATTTTTGCTTTATTTTTAAAGACACTAAAAGTAAGAAAATGTATATATCATTTCTGGCACTCTCTAATCCTTTGTGTAGGTTCAAAATTTCACATGGTATAATTTTCTTTTTTCCTGAAGAACTACTTTTAATATTTTTTATAGTGCATATCTTCTTCTACTAACTTGAAAAAGCCTTTATTTCACCTTAATTTTAAAGGAAATTTCCCTGAATATAAAATTCTACCATTTAAAGTGTTTTTGTCTCCTTTCAGTACTTCAAATATACCATTGTCCTCTATTATTCAGTTTCTCATGAGAAGTTGGTGACGATTTATCACTCTTCCTGCGTGTAATGTTTCAGTTTTAAAATTTTATCTTTACTACTGGCTTTTACAATTTGATTATAATGCCTCTTGATGTGGTTTTCTTTGTATTTATCCTGCTAACAGTGTGTTCAACTTCTTAGAATCATTTCAGTATATAGTTGTTTTTAAAAATTAAATATGGAAAAATACAGCCATTGTTTCTTTAAATATATTTTTTCTGCTCCTCTTCTCTCCTTCAAGGACTCCAATTACAAATATAATAGGCCATTTAATATTATCCAACAAGTCACTAAAATTTTGTTAATTTATTTTTGAGTGTTTAGCTTTTCTTTCTGACCTTTATTTTGCATAGTTCCTATTACTGTTTTCAACCTCACTAATCTTACATTCTATAGTGTCTAAACTGGTGTTAATCCTACTCAGTGATTTTTTCTTCCATATGATGTCATATTTTACATCTTTAGAAGTATCATTTAATTATTTTTATATCATCCCTTTCTCATATTTGTGTTTTCCTTTGAAAATTTGAGCATATTAAGTATATTTATAATAGGTGTTATAAAGTCCTTTTCTGCTGATTCTGTCACATCTGACATTTATTGATCTATGTCTACTGACTAATTGTTTCCTATTGTAAGTCATATTTTCCTACTTATAAGATTTTCGACTAAATTTTGATTGGATTCTGCATAGTATGAATTTTGTGTTTTTGAGTATTGGAATATATTGTCTTCAGAGTGTTGGACTTTGTTCAGTAAAGCAGTTACTTGAGGATCAGCTAGATAATTATGTCTTGTTTTTAAACTTTGTTAGGGAAGATTTGGAGTACACTTCATTTTGGACTACAAAAAGTGTGAATTCTCTGCTCACTCCACTGAATGCCCTTGTTGTACAAGGAATTCTTACAATGGCTGGTCAGACCTTTAATGAGTCCCAGTCCTGTGTGATCTCTGGAATTGCTCATTTACAGCAAACTATTTGCCTTTCCTTTGAGAATTTCATCCTATGCATATTTGGCTTGAATAGATTAAAGCAGAATCCTATGGAAATACCTGGAACACTTTTTCTTTATAGCACCCTCATTCCCAGTTATTTCCTCTCAAATTCCACCTACTTTAGCCTCTTCAAACTCCTATCTTTGCCTGCTAACTAAGTGAGATGAATATTTTCTGCTTAGCATCTCTCTCCTTGAACCATGATCTGTAATGTCACTCCAGGAAAAAATCTGAGGAAATAAAAAGGTTCATCTCTTTTGTGCCCCTTCTCTCAAAAGTCACTATCCTTTACTGGCTTTTTTTTCAATGTCAACAAAGAATTCTTTCAGGTATTTTGTCCAGTTTTCTAGAATTTTTTTTAATAGTGGGTGACTAAGTTCAGTTCTCATTATTCCATCATAGTTAAATTGAAATTTTTATTCATATGCTGTTTTTGTTCATTAGAGAAGTTGTAGGTTTACAGAAAAATCAGGCGGAAAGTACAGAGTTCCCATATACCCCTCCACACACACACACAGGTTTCCCTCTTATTAGCACTTTGCATTAGTGTGGTCATTTAATTAAATTAATGAAACATTATTACAATTATACTATTAATTGTAGTCCATAGTTTGCATTAGGGTTCACTGCTTGTGTGGTTCAATTCTATGGTTTTTAAAATTTTTTATTCTGGTTATATATATATCAATCATAAATTTTCCCTTTTTAACCACTTTCAAATATGCAATTCAATGGTGTTAATTACATTCATAATGTTGTGCTACCATCAATACTATCCATTACCAAAACTTTTCCATCATCCCAAACATAAGCTCTGTACCAATTAAGCATTAACTCCCCATTCTCTACCCTCACCACAGGTCCTGGTATCCTGTATTCTAGTTTCTTACTCTATGAATTTACTTATTCTAATAATTTTGTATCATTGAGATCATACAATATTTTGTCCTTTTGTGCCTGGTTTACTTTACTCAATATGTCTTCAAGTTCTGTAGCATGAATCAGAACTTCATTCCTTTGATGGCTGAATAATAGTCCATAGTTTATCCATTTTGTTTATCCATTTATTGGTTGGTGATCACTTGAGTTACTTGCATCTTTTGGCAAATTGGAATAGTGCTGCTATGAACATGAGTGTGCACATATCTATTTGAGTCCCTATTTTCAATGCTTTTGTGTATATTCCCAGAAGAAAAATTGCTGTTCCATATTGTAATTTTATACTTAACTTTCTAAAGAACTACTAAATTCTCTTTCACAGTGGCTGCACCATATTACATTCTCAAAAGCAATGAACAAGTGTCCTATTTCCCTACATCTTCTCCAAAACTTATTTCCCATTTTAAAATACTATCTATTCTAGGGGGTGTGAAACAGTATATTATTGTGGGTTTGATTTGCATTTCCCTAATGACCAATGATGTTGAATATCTTTCCATGTGCTTTTTAGCCATTTGTGTACCTTTTTTTGAGAAATGTCTATTCAACTCTTTTTACCATTTTTCATTGGGCTGTCTTTTTGTTGTTGAGTTGAAGGATTTCTTTATTTATTCTGGATATTAGACCCTTAATGGATATGTTGTTTCCAAATATTTCTCCCATTCTGTAGGTCTTTTTTTTCTTTTTCCTTTCATGATGAAGTCATTTTTGCTTTTTTCTTTTGATGAATTTCCATGTATCTTTTTCTATTTTTGTTCATGCTTTTGGTGTAAAGTCTAAGAAACCATTGCTTCACACAAGGTCCTGAAGATTCTTCCCTATGTGTTCTTTTGGGAGTTTTATACTTTTGGTTCTTATATTTAGTTTTTTGATCCATTTTAAATTGATCTTTGTATATGATATGAGGTAGAGGTCCACCTTCATTGCTTTGCATATTAATATACGATTTTCCCTGCACCAGTTTTTGAAGAGAGTATTCATTCCCAATGACTGGGCTTCACAACATTGTAAAAAATCCATTGGACATAGATGTGTGTGTTTATTTCTGAACTCTCAATTTAATTCTATATGCCTCTTCTTCTGCCAGTATTATACTATTTTGATTACTATAGTTTTATAATAAGTTTTAAAACTTAGAAGAGTGAGTCCTCCAAATTTGTTCTTTTAAAAGATGATTTTGGCTCTTCAGGTCTCCTTACCATTCCATATAAATTTGAGGATTATCTTTTCCATTTCTGTGATTAGGATTGTGGTGAATCTGTAAATAGTTTTGGGTGGAATTCACATTTTAACAATAGTTTTAGTCTTCCAATCCATGAACACAGAATATCCATCCATTTTTTAGGATTTTGATATCTTTCAGCAATGATTAATAGTTTTCCATGTAAAAGTCCTTTACATTCTTGGTTAAATTTATTCCTATATTTTTGTTTCTTTAGTTACTATTTGTAAATGGAATTTTTTCTTTATTTCCTCTTCAGATGGTTCATTACTAGTGTATAGAAACCTTAGTGAATTTTGCATTTTGATATTGTATCCTGCCACTATGTTGAATTATTTTATTTGCTCTAATAAATATATTGTGGATTTTTCAAGATTTTCTATGTTTCAGATCATGTCACCTGCAAATAGGTAAAGATTTACTTCTTTCTTTCCAATTTAAATGTGTTTTATTTATTTTTCTTGCCTAAGTGTCCTAGCTAGAATTTGATGTACAGTGTTGAATAACAGTATTGACAGTGGGCATCCTTATCTTCTTCCTGATTGTAGGGGGAATCTTCCAGTTTTTCACCCTTGAGTAAGATGTTATCTGTGGGTTTTTCATATATGTTTTTTTAAAATATATATTTTTATTTTTTAAAGATACTTAGATTACATAAATGTTACATAAAAAATACAGGGATTCCCATATGCCCTGCTCCCCATACCTCCCACATTTTCCCACATTAACAACATCCTTCATTAGTGTGGTACATTGATTGCAATTGATAAATGCATTTTGGGCCATTGCCACTGAGCATGGATTATAGTTTACATTGTAGACATTGTACACTCTCTCCCACACAATTCTGTAGATTATGGGAAGATATATAATGGCCTATATATGTCATTGCAATGTCATTCAGTACGATTCCTAAGTCCTAAAAATGCTCCCATATTACAACTGTTTTTCCCTCTTCTTGTCCTTAGAGCCTCCAGTGACCACTGCCTCCACATCAGTGTTGTAATTTCTTCCATTACCAGAATCACAATAAGTCTATAGTAGAATACCAGTAAGTACACTCTAGTCCAAAGTTCATCCCCCAATCTGGGATGGTGATGTCTACTCCACCTCTAATTGAGAGGGGGCTTCAATCCCATACAGCTGATGGATAGGACTCTTGCTTGCAGTTGTAGGCTCTCTCGTTTACTTGGTATGGTGGCTGTCCTCACCTCCTTGTTAGTTGTCCTGTGTGGGTCCAATGAACTGGGGAGTAGGTGTTGCAACTCTGCTGAGGCTCAGGACCCAGCTGCCACATGGACAGTCCAAAGATTTAAGTCTCTTGGACATACACCTACCAACTCCAGCACCAACTGTAGGTTCAAATAGAAGGGACAGATGAGCCACATGTAGGGAAGCCATAACTGAGTCCAACTCTGCCACTCTTAGGAGCACAAACTCCAAAGTAGGGCCTACTGGCAAGGCACCAAACTCCAGAGCAATCTGCCCTGACCAAAGGACCTGGGTGTCTCCAGAGCCCTCAGTAGCCCCACTATTTGTGGTAGTATCTACTTTGGCAGTCTATGAGATCCTGCTGAGACCTGCATAAGCATTACCTCTGGGATAACCTCCTGACTCACTTTGAATTCTCTTAGTCATATAAACTCTTTTGTCTTTACCTTTTCCCCCTTTTATTTGACGTATTTTTCCAGTTGCATTGTTAGTTGGTGCTTGGTAGTAATCCCTCAGTGCCAGGGAGGCTTATCCCTGGGATTCATGTCCTGTGCTTGGGGGAAGGTAATGCATTTATATGCTGAGTTTGGCTTAGAGAAAGGCCATATTTGAGCAACAAGGAGCCTCTCAGGAGGTAACTCTTAGGCACCCTACAACACTAGGCTAAGTTTCAATTTCAAGAGCAAAAGCTCATCAGCATGGTTGTCAATATCAAGGGCCCATCAATGGACCATCCTCCTTTGCTAGTCATTGCCCCTGTACTTGGGGGACTGTTGCTGCTCCATTAGAGAATTTGGCAGAGCTCTTCAGGATGGGAATTCAATATTCTTTTGGTTATTGTGTGAATCTCCACCCACTGTGACAATGCCTCATGAACATTTGAACACATTTATATACCTTATATATATATACCAGATGAACTTATATATATATACCAGATGAACTTCCTCCCATGTATCTCCCATCACTGACACCCCACACCAGTGATCCTCCCCTGGCTCAGTTGTAACCCTTCTGTGATTCAAAGCTTCTTCAAAAATGAAGCCAATAAAATAGCTAAATACAATTAATAGGAAAATAAAATAATAATGACAGGTTCAAATATAAGAAATAAAATACATAAAAAATTTTAAAAAATAAAAATAAAAAAATTGGGATATTAAAAAAATAATGAAAGCATTAAAATTTTTTTGAAAGATTTATTTATTTATTCCCCATGCCCCTGTTATTTTTGTACCTGCTGTCTGCTCTCTGTGTCTATTTGCTGTGTGTTCTTCTGTGTCTGCTTGTCTTCTTTTTAGCAGCATGGGAAACTGATCCTGGGACCTTCCAGAGTGGGAGAGAGATGCTCAATCTCTTGCAACACCTCAGCTCCCTGGTCTGCTGCATCTCTCATTGTCTATCCCTTGTGTCTCTTTATGTTACATCATATTGATGTGCCAGCTCTCCGCTTGGGCCAGCACTCCGTGTGGGCCAGCACTCCTGCATGGGCCAGCTCTCTGCTTGGGCCAGCACCGCAGGGTCCAGCTTACCTTCACCAGGACGTCCCAGGAATTGAATCCTGGCCTCCATATGGTAGACAGCAGCCCAATCACTTGAGCAACATCTGCTTCCCCCCCAAATTTTTTTTTTGACATTTTGTCTTTCATCACTGTAATATCTATTGTCTTGTATGTACAGTGACATTTTCTTTCATTTATTCTCCAGTGTCTTACTTTTTCTTTTCATTTTGTTTTCAAGAAGTTTTAGGTCACAGTAAAATCACATACAGAATACAGGGGACTCCCATATACCCAACATCTCCCCCCTTTTCCCCCTTCCCATATTAACAGCTTTTTATATGTGGATGGTGCATTTGTTACAACTGATATACAAATATATTGAAACATAGCTGCTAATCATAGTCAGTTGTTTACATTTTAGACTGTATACTTTTATAAATTTTGATATTTAATGTGGCCTGTGTCCATCATTGCAAGATCATGTAGAACAATTCCATTGCCCACTAAATACCCCCTGTTCCATCTATTCTATTCCTCTCTCTCCCTCACCTTGGGGCCCATGGCGAACACCATGTTTCACTGCTTTGATGACAAGATTCATAATTACTTGCAACAACACTGAGGTCTTGACACACTGGTTTATCCTTCCCTATTAGGAAACACCCATGCTCTTGAGAGACTCCCACTGCTCTGTTGGAGAACATATCAGTTCTCCCCAGGATGGGAGTCCAGCAAATTCCTGCTTATTATGTGGGTCTCCAGTCATTGATACAACACATTATGACAAATGATCACTCGCACACTCCCTAGAAACCTGCCCCAGGTGTGCTCTGTCCTGAATGCCCCCCCCCCCATACAACACTCTAAACCAATAACCCTTCCTTGTGATATTGCCATAAGAGCTTTCCCAACTTTGTTCTTTCAACCACGTACCCACCAATCCCCAGTGTTCATCTGGTCCCTCCCCCAACCCTTCCTCCAATTCCATGGACCATCCAACCCAACCTCCCCACTCTACCCCCTGTCATACCTGTACTGCCCAACCCAATAGTATCACTACACTCCTGTCATATCCCTTCACTGCCCAACTACACACTTCCACCTTATCAGAGATTTCACCCATATGGGCATTTGCTCACAACCTTCTTCTCCCTTTCAAATTCCTGTAAATCTGTTGTCCCAGACTCTAGCTCCCTGGGTCTGCTTGATTTACTTATTCATATCAGTGAGGTCATGTAATATTTGTCCTTCATTGCCTTGCTTGCTTCACTCAACATAAAGTCCTCAAGATTCATCCATGTTATCATGTGTATTAGCACTTTATTCCTTCTTACAGCTGAGTAATATTCCATTGTATGTATATACCACATTTTGTTTGATGGGTATTTTGGTTGATTCCAAATCTTGGCAATAGTGAATAATGCCGCTATGAACATTGGTGTGCATATATCTTTTTGTGTCCTTGCTTTCAATTCTTCTGGGTATATACTCAGCAGTAGAATTGCTGGATCATATGGCAGTTCTAAAGTTAGTTTTTTGAGGAACCGCCAAACTGTCCTTCACAATGGTTGGACCATTTTACATTCCCACCAGCAGTGGATGAGGGTTACCAGTCCTCTACGTCCTCTCCAACACTTGTAGTCCTCTGTTTTTTTCATAGCCACCAGTCTAATGGGTATAAGATGGTATCTCATTGTAGTTTTGATTTGCATTTCCCTAATAGCTATTGATGTTGAGCATCTTTTCATGATTTTTAGCCAATTGTATTTTCTTCTTTGGAGAAGTGTCTTTTCAAGTCACTTTTTAAAAATGGGTTGTTTGTCTTTTTATTTTCGAGGTGTAGGATTTCTTTATATATGCTGGATATTAGGCTCCTATCAGATATATGGTTACCAAATATTTTCTCCCATTGGATAGGCTGCCTTTTTACTTTCTTGACAACCTCCTTTGAGGTGAAATATTTTTAATTACAAGAGGATTCGATCTGCTTGTGCTGCTTTGGGTGTGAAGTTCATGAAACCCTTTCCTATTACAAGGTGCTGTAGATGCTTCCCTAGATTATCTTCCAAGGTCTTTATGGTCTTGGCTCTTATATTTAGATCATTGATCCATCTTGAGTTGATTTTTGTATAAGGTGTGAGATGGTGTTCCTCTCTCATTCTTGTGGATATGGATATCCAGTTCTCCAAGCACCATTTGTTGAAGACGCCATTCTCTCCAGTTGAGTGGGCTTGATGGCCTTGTCGAATATCAGATGACTGTATATGTGAGGATCTATATCAGAACTCTCAATTTGGTTCCATTGGTTGGTATATCTATTCTTGTGCCAATACCATGCAGTTTTGACCACTGTAGATTTGTAGTATGTTTTAAAGTCAGGTAGTGTGATTCCTCCGATTTCATTTTTCTTTTTCAATATGTCTTTGGCTATCGGGGCCTCTTGCCCTTCCAAATAAATTTCATGGTTAGTGTTTCCAATTCAGTAAAAAATGCTATGTTGATTATTATTGGGATTGCATTGAATCTGTAGATCAGTTTGGGTAGGATAGACATCTTAATGATGTTTAGTCTTCCTATCCATGAACAGGGAATATCTTCCATTTATTTAAATCTTTTTTTATATCCTTTAACAGTGTTGTATAATTTTCTGTGTGTAAATCCTTTACATCTTTAGTTAAATTTATTCCTAGGTGTTTGATTCTTTTAGTTATTATTGTAAATGGTATTTTTTCTTGATTTCCTCCTCAGAGTGCTCATTATTGGTGTACAGAAATGCTACTGATTTTTGTGCATTTATCTTATAACCTGTGACTTTACTGAACTCATTTATAAGTTCTAGAACTTTGTTTTAGGTTTCTCAGGGCTTTCCATGTATAGGATCATGTCATCTGCAAATAGTTAAATTTTTACTTCTTCATTTTCAATTTGGATGCCTTTGATATGTTTTTTTTTTGCCTCAGTGCTTGAGCAAGTACTTCTAAGACAATGTTAAATAGGAGTGGTGATAGTGGGCATCCTTGTCTTGTTCCCAGTCTTAGAGGGAAAGTTTTAGGATTTCACCATTGTACATGAGATGTTAGCTTTGGGTTTTTCATATATACCCTTTATCATATTTGGAAAGTTTCCTTCTATTCCTGTCTTTTGCCATATTTTTATCAGGAAAGGGTGCTATATTGTGTCGAATGCTTTTTCTATGTCTATGGAGATGATCATGTGATATTTTTTCTTTCAATCTGTTTATGTGGTGTATTACATTGATTGTCTTATGATGAACCATCCTTGCACACCTGGGTTGAAAACTACTTGGTCATGGTGTATAATTCATTGTGTTGTTGAATGTGATTAGCAAGTATTTTGTTGAGGATTTTAGCATCTAGGTTCATTAGAGAGATTGTTCTGTAATTTTCCTTTCTTGTGTTGTCTTTGTTTGGCTTTGGTTATTAGGGTAATGTTGGCATCATAGAAGGAGTAAGGCAATGTTCCTTCTACTTCTATTTTTTGGAAGAGTTTAAGCAGGATTGCTGTTAGTTCTTTCTGGAATGTTTGGTGGAATTCACCCGTGAAGCCATCTGGTCCTGGGCACTTCTTAGTTGGGAGGTTTTTGATGACTAATTCAATCTTGCTACTTGTGATTGGTCTGTTAAGTTGATCAATTTCTTCTTTCATCAATATAGGCTGCTGGTGGGTGTTTCTAGGAATTTCCCTATTTCCTCTAAATTATCCTTCTTTTTGGCATATAATTTTTCAAAGTATCCTCTTATGATACTCTTTATTTCTGTGGGGTCAGTGGTGAAATCCCCTTCCCAATTTCTTATTTTGTGTATTTACATCTTCTTTCTTTTTTCTTTGTTAGTCTAGCTAAGTGTTTGTCAATTTTATTGATCTTCTTGAAGAATCAGCTTTTGGTTTTGTTCATTTTTTTCTAGTGCTTTCTTATTTTTATTTCATTTAGTTCTGCTCTAAAATTTGTTATTCCCTTCTTTCTGCTTCCTTTGGGGTTAGTTTTTTTAATTACTCCAGGTGTGCAGTCAGGTCTTTGATTTTAGCTCTTTCTTCTTTTGTGATATATGCATTTATAGCTATGAATTTCCTTCTCAGTACAGGTTTTGCTGCATCCCATATGTTTTGATATTTTGTGTCATCATTTTCATTCATTTCAAGGTAGTTACTGATTTCTTTTGAGATTTCCTCCTTGACCCACTGTTTGTCTAAGAGTGTGTTGTTTAACTTCCATATCTTTGTGCCTAATCTGGTTCTCTGTCTCTTACTGATTTCCAACTTCATTCCATTTTTGTAAGAGAAATTACTTTTTATAATTTCAATCATTCTGAATTCATTGAGAATTTTTCTGTGGCTTAGCATGTGGTCTATCTTGAACAATGATCCATGTGTATTCGAGAAGAATGTATATTCCTCTGTATTTGGGTGTAGTGCTCTGTATATGTCTATTAGGTCCAGATCCTTTAATATATTATTCAAAGTCTTTGTTTCTTTTTTGATTCTCTGTCGAGATGTTCTGTCTAATGATGATAATGGAGTATTATAGTCCCCCACTGTAGTTGTAGAGGCATCTATTTCTCCACTTAGTTTTTCCAGTGTTTGCCTCATGTATTTTTAGGCGCCCCAGTTAGGTGCATATATGTTTATGATTGTTCCTTCTTCTTGAAAGATTACCCCTTTTACTAATATATAGTGTCCGTTTTTTGTCTTATAATAGTTTTGCATTTAAAGTCTATTTTGTCCGATTTTAGTATAGCTACTCCTGCCCTTTTTTGGTTATTACTTGTAAAATTGTTTTCCAGCCATTCACTTTCAGCTTCCTTGAATCCCAGAGTGTAAGGTGGGTTTCTTGTAGACAGTATATAGATGGGTCATATTTCCTTATCCATTCTACCAATCTGTGTCTCTTGACTGGTGAATTTAATCCATTAACATTCAGTGTTATTACTCTCAAGGAATTACT
>JAQZBX010013385.1:0-39921 GCA_029593785.1 Cabassous unicinctus | reverse complement strand
TTCAGCACGGTCCTGACCTAAGACAGGCACAGTCCCCCCAAAATCAGTCGAGGCCTCTATTTCCCCCAGCAGGTTAATGCCAAAAGGATGCCCATTCAGCATCCCTCCTCCATCTTTTTAAAATACAAAGGGGGGAGATGTTGGGGACCTTCACGGTAGCACTCACATTATGCACCTTGTCAGCAGCACCGGTGACATGTAACATGGCCGCCAGGGCTAAGACAAAGAACAGCTTAAGCTACAGTTAGCCTTCTTCAAGGAAGTTAGAGAGTTTGCGCAAAAGCATTTCTGCCACCTACCCTAGCAACAGCAGCCGCCAATCCCAAACCGCCACCCGTCCTTAGGTCCACCAATCCTCACCCTCTTCCTCCAGAGTATATATACCCTGCCTCTTCAATAAACTGTTGCAGCTTGATCAGAATCCTGTCTTGCTGTCATTCTTCGTGTCTCTTGTCCCCCCAATTCCCACTCCCTCTTTCAGGTTCCGATTCGACTGTCCCGCGGGTCGGGTCACTAATGTATGTATAGACACATATTCATTCATGGCATATATATAAGTTTTTATTTATATATATCACAAATATACACACACACTGATCTGAGAATCTTGTAAGCTCTAAACATAAAAACATACCATTTTCTTATAAGTTCTAAGCCTATAAATATATTTTCTATTATAATCAGCACTTGTGGCTTTAATATGAAATTAATTTTTGTTCATACATCCGGTATTTGATCCTAACTCCTGGGCACATAACACTTATTACAGCAGAGAGCCTTCTAACTTCCACTGTAGACGGCCAATTCCAAATGGCTGTTAGTCTATGCTGGTTAGTAGTTGACTTTCCTGTTTCCCACTGTAGTCACAACCCTTCCCTGAACACTGGCCTAGTTGATGAGGAACAGTTCCTTTATTTAGTACTTACTTACTGCTCTTCCTAGGGGACTAGGTTTAATGCCTGTTCCCTAGCTACAGACTGGGTCCCTTCTTTAAAACAAGATCTTCCCATTTACCTGAAGACCAATAGATACTGGCCAGAAATCCCTGTTAAAACTATCTCCTAATAATTTGTCTTTTTCTCAATTCTCCCTCCAATAGAAGAGTAAATCAAGCTTTTCCCTCCACAGGAAATATAACTTCTTACAGTAGAGCATACCTATAACATCTTGAAAATAATTCTGTGTATATACTTGGATGTATTTATCTAGAACATTTAGGCAGTATTTATGTACAATTATCTGGACAGAATTGGATAATAATTGGCTGCTTATTAAATCAACAGTATTGCGAACCTGTAAATAAGTGACTCTGACTGAAGGACTGATTAGGAGCAGGTTGGTATCAGGTTATTACAATAAAAATGGTAAAATCACTTGTGTAAGCAGGCATAATCAAATAAATCTCATAAATGCTGAGCATTATGTTCACTTTTACTCTATTTTCTATAGCTACAGAATATAATTTATAAATTTTACCCATGTTGACAGAGTTAATTCTGTATTTACAAATGTATCTGCAATGTTACACTAATGAAAACATAGAAACTTTAGTAAAATCTTTGTGCTCCTTAGCAGTGACAAGTTTTATTATGAACAAAAGACTGTTTCTATCCTTTCCACTTAGGCTTCAAGTTCTCTGGGAGTTAGGATTCTAATTTATACCTGTATCAATAATGCCTCGAATGTAGACTGGCATATAGTTGATAACACATGAATTCATGTTTTTCTCAGTTTGTCCTGTGACATAATACAAAATGAGTTTCTTATTACAGGCCATATTTTTTAAAAGCATGAAAAACATGGCATAGAAATTTGTTAAACTTAAACATTGAATAACTAAACACTCCATCTTTCCATCAGTTTTTTAGCATATATTTGAAAATATGTGAAATTATATTAAGATTGAGGAAAAATCGTTTTCTAAGTTTCAGTTTTTTTTCTAGTTATAATAATTAAAACATGACAAAATTGACAAAGTACAATTTGGAAAGGGGAAAAACAGATTTAATCTTAAATATGATATATTATTTTTATTCTTCTTAATATGAAACAAAGTTTCAAGCTGATAAAATTATAGAACCTGCAAAAATTATACAGCAGACAGCATTTAAGTAGGAAAAGTATAAAATGTAAAAAGAAGTAATTTTACAGTAAGTTCTGGGATTGAATTGAATGGAAAAAATAGAAGTATAAATTTTAAATTGCAGCCCTAAAGGCAAAATTATTAAAATCTCTCATAATTGATCTTTTAAAAGCAAACAACTTACTTACTGAATGTGAAAGGCACCTAAGTAATAGTTTTACCTGATATAGTATATAAAATACAGAAACAAAAGCTTTCATGGTAAGTAGCTCTTGGGCACAGACAAATATGCTAAAATATAAATGGATTATTTTACATCCTTCTCAAAATTAGTTTTTTGTTGTGGCATGACCATTTGACTAATTACTTCATTCAAATCAAAAGCCGTACATCATTATGCATACTGAGGTCTGTCATTTCACTATTAAAATTGTATGAAGTCTGTATGCTTTTTTGCTATCAAATTCCCTATCTAATGTCTAGAATTTAAGGAATCTGAAGCCTTAAGAGATGACAAAATCACAAAGTGAAGGAATCCTGAGTGCCTAAATCACAGCATGGACAACTAATTGATGAATACCTGCACTGGCTGTTATGTGTTAAATTCTGTGGTTTGGGAGTTTATCTATTTCAGTAGTATTCTCTTCAACTTTAGTTTTTTCCCTCTCAGGAAATGGCACCACTATGTTCTGCTGCTCAAAAAAGAAACCTATTGGCCATCCTTAATACCTCTCTCTTTACACGCCTCATTACCATATCCAATCTAGTTCCCGTCTAGTCTTAATCCAATATTCTCCCTTAAATCTATTTCTCTTTTCCTTCACTACTTCATCCTACATATCATCATCTCTGGCCTAAATTCTATCTATTGAGTCTTTTTGTTTTTCCAAACAATTTATTGAAGTATATCATTCATACATGAACATACATAAACTATAAGTGTTCAGTAAACATCGTGAACTTACAAAACAAACATGCATAACATCATACAGGTCTCCCACACACCACCACCCCACCCCAAACACCTTGTATTGTTGTAAAACATTTGCTAACAAATCATGAAAGAGCATGGTCAAAGTATTACCACTAACTATAGTCCATATCTTCCTCTCCTATACATTATTTTAAGGATTTATTTATTTATTTACTTTTATCCACTTTTATCTCCCCCACTCTCCCATTTTTGCTGTTTCTGTGTCCATTCACTGGGCAGCTGTCCATGTTTCCTGCCCTCTCTTCTCATCCCTCTCCTCCTGTCTTCACTGGAATTTGATCATCAGAATCTTGATGTGGGAGAGAGGCATCCTACCAATTTTGCCACCTCAGTTCCTGGTTTTTTGATGTGTCTCGTCTTGGCTTTCTCTTGTGTCACTCTCCTGTCACATCACCATCTTGCTGTATGGCTCGTGGGGCCTGGCAGCTCACCCAGTCGCGGGGCCTGACGGCGCACCCGCTTGCGGGGCCTGGTGGCCCACACACCTTCTATATTTTTCTTTTTAAAATTTTTACTGGGAGGTCCTTGGAATTGAACCAGATCCCTCCATATGGGAGACAGATGCCCAACCACCTGAGCCACATCTGTCCCCCTGCTATATCTCTTAAGGTTGACCAAAGATACCCAAAGTTACAGTCTTTTCCCATACAGGATGGTCATATAATAAATCAGGCTTAGTTTATCACCAGTATTCTGAAAACCAAACCCAGGGAGAAAAACTAGGTCTGGGGACATATGCATGGTTTCTAATATAGCGTATGTTTAGCCTACCCTGATTATCACAAAATCAGGACAGCAAGAATATTTGCAATATCTATTGATTCTTGGTGTTTATTCTTGCTTCTAAATTTGTACCCAACATATTCACATACCTCAAACAGCCAAAGTGATCGTCCTTTCAAAAAATTAAAATTTGTGCATAAATTTCTTGTTTGAAACCCTTCAATGAGGACTTCCAACTTTCATTTAAAATGCAGAAAGCTTGAAAGAGTCACCTTCACTCTTAGAAAAACAACAAAAATCCAGACAATCTGTTAAATCACCATTTTTTTGAACCATCAGAGAACAGAGTTCATAGAGCCAACAACTAACCTGAAATCTAAGGATAGACAGAACTTAACGAATCAAAATGCAAGCATTTGCTTATGTGTTGGAGATACTGGATACCATAAAAGCCAGTGAAAAGAATTCAGGTACAAGTTTTAATGAGTTGCTAAAGACCAAGTATAGACTAATATGAGAGCATAGAAGCCCAGAAGACGGCAGATATAGGGTTATCACATTCACTTGGAAGTTGCTCTTCATGTACTTCCATCAAGTGCTTTGAGGGTAAGGTATAAATTGAGAAAATGTTTCATTCATAGTACAAGCCTAGAGAAGAGAAAGAGCAAACACAGAGAGTAACAATGGCACAAATCCCTGCCAGAATAGTTCTACCCTTTCTATCCTATTGAATAAAATCCTTAAACTACTGGAGAAGGGTAGCATACCTTGTCAGCCTCAGGCCAGAGGTGAAGACGCATTGCATCTTACCCATGGGTAAGGTCAAAAAAGTTCATGGGGCCTGATAATTTGGAGAAAAAAAAATCTACCACTGGAGAACGGAGGGTCAATGAGAATGTCTGAGGATGAAGGAGAACAACAGAGGCTTTCACCCTGATCCCCCACTAACCAGGCTAGACAGTATTAGGTAATAATTAACAACAATCTACAGCTGAGAGATGGGAAAGATTGTGGGAAAAGAAAGTCTCTGAGGCATAGGCACAACAGGAAGACCTAAAGCTAAGCTCCAAACAGAACCTCTGTACGATGTTAAAATAGAAGTAGAGAGAAAAATACCCATTTTTTAAAATTGTTCCTTATCTTAGGAGAAAGCATTCCTTCTTTTACCATTAGGTATGGTGTTATCTGTTGGTTTGTTGTCAGGTTGAAGAAATTTCCTTCTATTTCTGATTTGCTGTATAATTTTTATTATGAGGGGTTGTTGAGTTTTATCAAATGATTTTTCTACATATATTGAGATGATCATATGATTTTGTCATTTATTCTATTAATATGGTGTATTATGCTTCTGGATTTTAAATCAAACTTGCATTCTTGGAATAAATCCAACTTGGTCATTTTAATATATTTTAATTAACATTTTAATATATTTCCAGATACTAGTATTTTGTTGAGGATTGCTGTGTTTATATTCATAAGAGATACTGGTCTGTGGTTTTCTTACTTGTGTTGTCTTTGTCTGGTTTTGACATCAGATTAAAATGGTCCTTACAGAATGAGTTAGGAAATATTCCCTCTTCTTCTATATTGTAGAAGATTTTTTGAAGTATTATTGTTAATTCTTTATATGAATGGACAGAATTTACTGGTGAATACACATGGACCTGGGATTTTTTTTGTGGGTAGGTTATTTTGTTAACTAATTTGATCTCTTTCTTTGTTGGAAGTTGTAGCAGTTTGGCAGTTTGATATAGTTATGAATTCCAAAAATAGATATTAGATTATGCTTGTAAACTGGTTAATCTGGGCATGATTAAGTTATGATTAGGGTGTTGACTGGGCCACGTCAATAGGGCATTGAGCCCTACCCCTTGGTGGGTGGGGTCTCGAAGATAAAAGAAATGGCAAAGGACAGTGTTGGAGCAGTTTTTGAGTTGGAGTTCTCATGTTGGAGTTTTGATGCTGGAAGCCAGGGAGGCGAGCAGATGGAGGAGCTTGGTCGTGAGGAAGGCAAGAAGGCCCCAGGATAGAGATGAGCCATTTGCCAGATAGTCTACAGCTGACTTTGTGGAGGAAACAGAGGAGCTAAGCCCAGAGAAAAATGGAGCCCCGGGAAGAGAGGAACCCAAGAAGCCTGAACCCTCATGGATGTCGGCAGCCATCTTGCTCCAACACGTGGCAATAGACTTTGGTGAGGGAAGTAAGTTATGCTTTATGGCCTGGTAACTGTGGACTTCTACCCCAAATAAATACCATTTATAAAAACCAACCAATTTCTGATATTTTGCATCAGCACCCTTGTGGCTGACTAATATAGAAGTCTATTCATATTTCCATTTCTTCTTCAGTTTTGGTAGTTTGTGTCTTTCACAAATGTGCTGATTTCATCTAAGTTATCCATTTTGTTGGCATTCAGTTGTTCATAGCATTCCCTTTTAATCATTTTTTTTTTTCTGTAAGGTCAGTGGTAATTATCTTCCTTTATTTGTGATTTTAATAATTTGAGGCTTTTCCCTGTTTTTCTTGGTCACTCTAGCTAAAGGGTTGTCAATTTTGATGATATTTACTACGAATCAACTTTTGATTTCTTCGATTTTCCTTATTGTTTTTTTATTTTAATGTTCACTAATTTCTGATCTAATCCCTAAAATTCCTTGAATTCTTCTACTAGCTTTGGGTTTAGTTTGTTCTTTTTTCAGTATTTTAATATGGAAGTTAAATTATTGATTTGATATCTTTCTTCTTTGTTAATATAGACATTTCCAGCTGTAAATTTCCCTCGAAGTACTGCTTTTGCTATATTCAGTAAATTTTAGTTTATTTTGTCTTTATTTTCATTCATCTCAAATCATTTTCTAATTTCCTTTGAGATTTCTCTTAATCCACTAGCTATTTAGTAGCATGTTGTTTGATTTTCATATATTTGGAATTTCCAAAATATTGTGTTACTACTAATTTTTAATTTTACTCCAAAATAGCCAGATAACATACTATGCATGATTTCAATCCTTTTAAATTTATTGAGGCCTAATATATGCCTTAAAATAAGTCTCTGGGACTTAAAATAAGTCCCAGACACTGTTCCATATGTACTTAGGAATGTGTATTCTGTTGTTGGGTGGAGTGTTCCACACATGCCTGTTAGATTTGATTAATTTATAGTTACCCATTTTTAGTGTGAGCCAGAAGGACAAAGCTATAGAACTATTATGATGTCTTTTAATTCCCCCATATCTAAACAATTCCCCCAATCTAGACAATTGTCTTTTTCAAGCTTCATATTTTCTCATAATCAGGAGCTGTGTATTCATTCTTTTTGCATCCCTAGCAACTATCATAGTAAACATTTACTAAAGATTTGAGGGCATTATTTTATTTGAATGTCTCCAAATTTCTGTGACTCAATGCTTTCACTATAAGATTAAGAATAAAAACATGTACATTAAAATGCAAATAAATACATAATGATACTGTAGGGGCTTTGTTGAGCATTCATGATAAATGGTTCTTATGGGCCATTTCCAAAACCCCTTAGCTGCATGCCTATAGCACCATATATCCTATCATTCAATAAATTGTGACAGATAATATTTGCAGACATATATCTCTGAATTTGTTCTTTAGCATAATACAAATAAAACAGTTCATGCACTTGTAATACACTTCTAAATTAAATCATAGGCATATAAAAGCCATTTTCATGTACTTTAGTAGACACTATTTTATTTAAAAGTAGATAATTTATAATCCTTTGTCCATCACAGTATTCAGCTTCAGACCCTATATTTTAAAATGAAAATACTTATCAAACTACTAGAGCCAGCTGAAAGTAAAAGAGCAAAGATAAAAATATAGTAAAATAGATTGGCAAGTCCCTGTAAAATTGCTGCATGCACAGAACTTTCAAAATTACAAGTCATGGTCTGGATAAAACATATGCAACAACTGACCTATTAAAGGCCATTAGTTCAGAGCTTTATGGATATTTATATCTTCCACAAAAAAATTATACATTTCTGAATAAAAAGTCAGTCATCAAAACATACTACAGACATAATTCCTTTTGACAGTGAAGGCCAATTACTTAAAACAGAATTCACATTTTTCTTTATTTTTTTATAAGAGAAATTTTCTCAGTAAAAAAAGGCATTTCTTGAGCATATTGAAAATAATGTCTTTTTGTGTAAAAATATCTTCTCTAAAATATTAAAATCTTAGAGAATTAGGTTACTATGGAGAATAAATAAAAATACATAAATGTTCATAATATTCCTGAATTGATCTAGAACACATTTTAGGGTTTCTAAATAGAAAAGGTATTCTCTCTCCTAATATAATGTGAAGGTAAATTTTCATTAAAAATGTATGAATTTAAACCTGAGGTAGGCAGAATAATGACCCCCAACAATATCCATGACATAATCCCAGGAACTTCACAGTATGTCATCTCACATGGCAAAAGAGACTTGAAGATGTGATTAAGAGTAAATATCTTGAGATGAAGAAATTATCCTGGGTTATATTAGTTGGCCGAATCTAATCACCTGGGTCCTTAGAATAGGAAGAGGGCAGAAGAGTAGGCTGGAGAGATTAAATGAGAAGCACTCACCGTGCCTTGTTGCCTTTGATTATGGAGAACAGGAGCCATGGATCAAGGAATGCAAAGGTTTCTAAAAGGTTGGAACAGGCCTCATTTTACAGCCAGTAAGAAAAGGGGGACCTCAGTCTTACAACCGTAAGGACCTGATTTCTGTAAACAACTCAAATAAGCAAGGGAACAGATGGCCCCCTTCAACCTCCAGAAAGTAGCATAGCCTGTGATATTTTAGGCATGTGATATCGGAGCCAGATTTCTGAGCTACAAAATGGCAGAGAATAAATGTTTTTTGAAGCCACTAAATTTGTGGCAATTTGTTATGGCAGCAATATAATACAATATAATACACTTTATATTATTTGAGTAATGGGAAACTTCCTCTACTTAATTTTTTTAGTTATGCCATCCTTAGTGTGCATGCTTTTCTATATTCATCAAATCCATTATAGGAGTATGAAGTATTTACATATATATACACTCTTCTCTTTATCATCTGAATCATTCTAAATAATGTTAATAATCATTGGATTGCAGAAGTTATTGTGATCATTCTGGCAAATCCTTATGTCTGAGGCATATCACCTTAATTGTAGCTCTTTCAGATTAATAGTAATTGTCTTGTTAACAAAAATCATAGAACACAAAATAGAAGTAAAATGGTTATAAAGAACATTCTTTAAAATCATATTCAATCTAATAGGACTTTGTTAAATGACCTAATATTTCTTTGCCAACGCTCTCATCCAATTCAGTGTAAAAAACCCTTCCTAAATGCATTACCCCCAAGTGATATAATTGACAACAGTTCACAGCATTTGTGAATTTAATAGCCATGAATTAGGTACATATATTCTTTAAGGTAAGTTTAAGTAAAAGAAGAATCCAATGAAAAATATCATATATTTTAATAGATATTTAATTGATTAAACTGTAGCATACTGTTCATTCCCTTAATCAGGATATCATGCTGTCCAATGGCATATTATTGGAGCTTCAGCTGGGTACAGACCAGAGTGTTGGCAAACTGGCTTGACATGATTTATGGGAAATTTGTCATCTAATATCCCTAAAAGCTTATGACATGAATGAACTTGAGCTTCTCATTTTGATGCTATGAGATTTATTGAATAAAGGCATGTGATGGATGAAAGAAGAAATGGGTAGTGAGGAGAAAGGTATGCTTATTTCTTGAATTTATACATGCTGCTATTGGTGGAGAGTATTAAGCCTGAGCAAAACTCCAGGACATAATATGGCCTAAAGGTAAAAGTAAAGCAGGGATTACAATGGTTAGGTTCCTAATGATTTTTCTAAGTTCTTCAACTATGTCGAGGATTCTGAGTACCCAGTTGAGTTATTTTATACTTAAACAATAGTGCCATTTTACAGTTGACATTGGTAGAGGTAGGTACAGTGTAGACTAAAAAGTAATTTCTTTTCTATATAGTTTCAGAAGTCTTACAGTTCTCTGTAAGACTTACAGTTCAACTGTAAGGGGGAAAGATAACTCTATTAGTACCTCACAAGGTATAGAAGAAATTTCTAACTTTATTATCAACTACCAAAGCAATCTTTCGGATTTCTCATTTCTAGGCTTTAGACTGAAAATTTGATAAATAACAAAGATTTATTTCTCACTGTACACAATGTGAATGTGGATCAGTTTTAGTGGTAGGAAAGGGTCTCTGCCCCATACACTCACTCATCCAATAACGTATGATCTCACTCTAAAATATCAGTGATATGAAATAATTAGCACAAGTAAATACATAGAGTCAAACTAGAATACAAGTTACCCGGGGCTAGGCTGGGGGCAGGGAACAGGGTGTTAATGCTTAATTGTTAGAGAGTTTCTGTTTGGGGTGATGGAAAAGTTTTGGTAACAGAATGATGGTGATGGTAGCTCAACATTGAGCATATAATTATCACCATTGTATTATATATATGAATGTGGTTAAAACGGGAAATTTTAGATTTTATATGTTATTAGAATTTTTAGAAAAAAAATATTACTATATAGCATAGTGTGCTCTAAAGTCAACCATGGCTGATAGTTAATAGTACAATTATAATAATATTCTTTCATCAGTTGTAACAAAGGTACCACATTAATGCAAATTGTTAATACTAAGGAAACCTGTGTGAGGGGAATATATGGGAATTCCGTACTTTCTGCAAGATTTTGCTATAAACTTACAAATTCTCTAATTAAAAAAAAAAATAAGAGAGATCACTGATATTGGTAAATAACTAACTGCTACAGTGAACATTAAATTATACAAATAGGCGAATTTAGCTCACAAGTAGATTCCATGCCCAGAAGGTACTCCTCAGTGCTCTCTAGGATCCTGCATGGATTTCCTTCCTAAAAATATCCTAAATGAACTGTAATTCTCTACCATTCACTATCACTAGAAATCAGTATTTGCACTCCTTTTAAAGCAAGTAAAACCAGCTGCATTTTCACTGTCTAATAATTAAAACACTTTTTGACATCTTTAATCCACATGTAGTTAAATACTATAGGTAGTTAGGTAGTTACTCCAGATATCCCTGAAGATTTAGTAGAACAATTATCCTTGATAAGCAGATTTTAATCAAAGAAATAAGGCATAGTTAATTATGCACATGGGTTGTGCTTTAAATGATTCTTAGTAACTGTGTGCTCCACTTCCAAGCACGCAACCCAGGTGTGACATGGCAGTTCTTCCTTTAACTGATGCTTGCTGATATTATAGCTAGAGACAGACTTAATCCAATTAGCAAACCTATCCTCAAGTGAAAAGTGAAAAATTGCTGACAGTAGCAAAGACTGACATTAGTGATTTTCTATTGCTGTGTTCTCTAATTATATTCCTCCACTAGCACTGAGATGTCACAGGAGGCCAGCAAATAGACAATGAGATACATTTGAATAAGAAACTACTACTTTCTGAGGGAAAAACTGTAATCTCACAAGGACCGATATTAAAGATAGATGATATCTTGCAAGTTTTATCCACTCCAACCTCCAACTTGCTCCTTGCTACTGCAATTATTCCTTGCTACTTTGAATTAATTCTGCTGTAAAGGGAAGAAATGTTATAAGAAAAAAATCAACAGAATAAAAAAATCTAAAATAAATCTAGAATTTTCTAAATTCTACTTTAATTTGCATTTCAATGTGAATGCTGGAGTATTTGCAAGTGTGATTTATTCTTAATAAGATTACTAGGATAATTTTGGGTAAGATAAGAGGTGCATATGATATCTCATAATTTTGAACATTGTGCCCCATAGCTAGAGAAAAAAGGAAATTCAAAATGTGATAGCCCAGTCCCTGCTGTTATAGACTTTGTGATATGTTTCATAATTATCAGCTCAAGACAGGTTGGCAAATGAGAATCCTTGCTTTGTCTTAAATATGAACTACTACTTGTTTAACCTGATTGTGTTACAAGTCCATAAGAAAATGTAATCTACATATTGAATTGTTTTAAATCTACAATTTCAATTTAATGTCTGGCTAACATTTGCAAGAGACTTTCAGAAAACTGAGAGTGGAGATTATGTCATAACTTTTTATATTTCTATAATCCTCTTTTACTCAGCCACCTTCTTTAGTAGAGGAATGAAAGTTATGAAGTATATCTTTATTTAAATTTAAGTTTCCTCATTAAGTAATACAGATCATTCTAGGAATACTCATTTTCATATAAACTATATAGATAATATTCTTGCATGCAGATATTTGTGAATTTAGATCAGGGTACATATTTCATTTTCTTAGTAATTGTGATATTTGGGCCCAAATAATCAAAATAACAGAAATATTAGATATTTTGTGACAGATGTTAAAGATATCTGTCTAAGATAGATAGACAGATAGATAAATAGATCTATATTAAAAAATAACTGTAACCAAAGTTTGAAAGTGAGACCAGGAATCTCCTTGATCTCTTAGAAGACTTTAGCAATGTTAAAGTTGCTGAATGAGTCATTCTTTCACAGTAAGAAATTGGTGAGTTGGAATTGGTATGTAACTGATTTAAATAATTGGAATCAGAAATAAAATTTCAGATTATGAAAGTCAACCAAAACTTTTTCTGGGTGCTGCAATGCCAAACATACAAAAATAGTTGCTATGAAGGCAGCAAGTTAATTTTACAAACAGTAATAGAGGCAAATATATCATTTTACTTTCTGGTACTGATGGATATGGTTTAGTTGTTCCATGGGTGTCTTATGAAATGATCCAGAGAATCATATAAAGCTATTACCTAATCAAAATGCAAAATGCATTGATGTGTGGTGCAATTAAGCTATTCATTCTGAATGTATTCATTAAACAGGAATTGAAAATAAATATGATTTGAGGGTCAAGTCCTTCCAAACCTGAATCAGTACTAATGTTTAATCCAGTGTCCTGGCAATGATTAAAATTCTTTGAAGGCAAAAATGTAAATTTGCATTCCCAACGTCATCTCTTGACTGAAGAGCATGATACAAAAGTTTCTCATTGCCTTGAAAGAAAAGAAAATCTGTTTCCATGATATTAAAAATTTAGTTTTAATTCCACAAGTTATTGGGTTATATCAGAAATCACAGTTTTTATAGTACATAATTTTTACTATAAATAGCAATTCCCATAGAAGGATAAGTTACATAAGTGGTACAAAGTTTGAATAGAATATAACTAAGAAAGTTGGTGATATTTAATGAAAAAAATATTGGCAATGAGAAAAAAATCCTAAATGTGATGTATTTTATTTTATGCCAGTGTATTTTTATTCACTGCAAAATATTTTTATTCACTGTAAAAGTAATTCAAAGAACATTCATATATTCATACAAACATTTACTTAACTATAGTTTAGATCCAAGAACAAGTCACAGATTTTAAAGACAGACAAAATTAGATTCAAAATTCCACTCAGCCCCTTACTATCTAGGTTAATTGAACAAATATTTTAGCCTTTAGTTTCTTCATTTGTAAAACTAGGATACTGTATTAGTCAGCCAAAGGGATGCTGATGCAAAATACCAGAAATCGGTTGGTTTTTATAAAGGGTATTTATTTGGGGTAAAAGTCCACTGTTACCAGTCCATAAAGCATAAGTTTCTTACCTCACCAAAGTCCATTGCCACGTGTTGGAACAAGACTGCTGCTGACGTTTGCCAGCGTTCAGGCTTCTTGGGTTCCTCTCTTCCCAGGGCTGCGTGTCTCTCCGGGCTCAACTCCTCTGTTTCCTCCACAACATCAGCTGTAGACTATGAGGCCCTCTAGGCTTTGCCTCTCTCCAGAAGGCCAGCTGTAGACTATCAGGTGAATGGCTTCTCTCTATCCCAGGGCCTTCTCTCCTTACTCACAACCAAGCCCTCTTACTTCCCAGGGCTCCAGCTCAAGACTCCAACATCAAAACTTCTCCCTCTGTCCTTTGCCATGCCTTTTATATTTGATTCCCCACCCACCAATGGGTGGGGCTCAGCACCCTACTGACGTGGCCCAGTCAATGCCCTAATCATAACTTAATCATGCCCAGATTAACAGACTAGTTTACAAGCATAATCCAATGTCTATTTTTGGAATTCATAACTATATCAAACTGCCAAACTGCTACAGATACTAAAAGCAATTATAGAGGGTGGTGGCAAAGAGAAAATTAGGTACAATTGATAAATAAACTGCTTAATGCAATGCCTGATATAACATATATGCTCCCTCACATTGAACTCCTTTACCATTATTTGTTTAAAGTTATGTGCCAAGAGCATCTATTACTTGCTAAGTGCACAGTATATGGTACTTCCTTTTCTTTCTCCATTCTCCTATTTATCTTCAAGTCTGAGCACCAAGAAAGTGCTTGACAAAGAGCAGACAAAAAGTTGTGTCATTGAATTATATGTGGCTATTTTTACTGGTCTGATTTTTAATAACTTGTAAAATAAATATGGAAATTAAAAAGAAGAAAAATAAAAGAAGCATCCATTACCCTCATATGACATGCACACGGGTACACACACATGCTCTTAGTGACTTTTTCTATACCTTAATATTATGAAGTTGTGTTTATACAAAATTATATGTATTGTATATAATATGTATTTATACTTTATCATAAACTGTAATATATAATACATGTATATATTAGATATTATATAATACATGTAATACTATACATATACTATGCATATTATATGTAAATGTAAATATATATGCATATACTATTATAGCCTTTTCACTTAATATTAATAACAATCATTTTCCCATGTGGTTAAATGTCTTAAGACATTATTTATAATTCCTGAATAATATTGTCTCAAATGATGCACTGTAATTTATTTAATTATTCCATTATTTTGGTGATACACATGGTTTATAAATCTTTGACCCTTAATCTTAACATATACATATTTACTCTCAAAAATTGTTTGTTCTTTATGCAGTCATATTTTTTCTTTTTTTCTTTGAAATTTTCTTTATTTCTCTTTTTTGAGGAAAAGATGGAGTATATTAAAAACTTAAAACAAGATATACCCTTTTGTTAAGATAATGTTGAGACACACTGAGCAGATACTCATAATAAGTGTCAGATACATGAAGAGCTTTTCATTTTAAGTTCTGAGGAAGTTCCTGTAATCACACAAAGGAAGAAAGCCAATCAAGTTCATAGCTACCAGTGGATGGTATACCATTGAGTATTTTATAAACTTAAATGCACTATAACCTTGGTACTAAAGAAATTTTGCAAAAGTAATCCAGGACACAGATTTTTCCTATTTTATTGATAGTTTTATAATTTGTTTATTCTAGATTTTCTTCTTCTTTTTTTTTTTTTATCATTTTTCATCCCTTTCAATGTTTAGTCACTTTAAATGTATTATATTTTCCCTTTCTAATGAATTCACAAAATGCTTCACTACAGTGTTTAATAGTAAAATCATTATTTGAACTGAGTAATTATAAACGCATGCCCCATCCCTCATGAGTTTTCATTTCTCCTATTGGCATGATATCTCTGGATTAATTACCTCTTTATTCATCTGTTTAAACCAAACTATTCAATATTTTTCTAATTTGTATTTGGAGAAATCAACACTGTAAAGAAGTCAGTGTGTTTGGTATACATCAATGAAGAAATCAGCCTAAGAACTTCAACATGGACCAGTTTACATTATTTCAGAAAGAGCAGAAAGAAATAAACTTTTTTTTTTTTGGTAAGCCACTAAAATTTTCATGTGTTATAGCCACTAACACATTCTATTCTAAATAATACTATTCTAAATAATATAGATATTGGTAGTCAGAGTAGATACTGCTGTAACAACAGCAACAATGAAAGTCTCAAAGATACGGCATTGATGTAGGGATTACTCACTAGATAGATAGGAAACTGATAGCAGAGTTGCAAACATAAAAACAGAGCTCTTCAATGGTAAAAGTGAAAGAAATCCAAAGGTGACCAGGTGCTTTCTAAGACTAAACTTGTATGGTAAGTATTTGCTGTAAGTGTTTGAGTCCATCAAGGTATTAGAAGAAATAGATGAGCTCACATAAGACTGAACAAATTTGCTGACAAAAATGAAGATTAACATTAAGAATCCAGAAATTTGGAGTCTCCAAGAGTTGAAAAGGCAACCACTTCTAGACCTCAGAAAATAAGAGATTTGATGGAAAAAGTCTTTGGATGACAAAGGCATGCTAAGACTATACCTATGGCAAAGATCAGATTAAGAATATGACCATCCCCAGCCATGTTCTTTCAGGTGGCCCCAAACTGCCCATTATGTTGAAAGGGAAATAACCATAAGAATTAAGAAATAGAGAAATTAATGAGCTTCAGAAGTATCTCCAGGAAAGGTTTTGGGGATCTGATTATTGGCCAGTGGAACTAACTAGAAACAAGTATATCATAAGCTTAATAAATTAGTGAAGGAATCATTGAGATACAAATTATCAACTAAAATAAACTTTTAAATATTTGATTAAAAAAAAACACCCTCAGGCCCTAAAACCTGTGGCAAAAATAAGTTCCCACTGGAGGGATCATGCCTAACACCCACTTCAAACATGTCTATTTAGGACAATAGTCAAGGAAAACCTCTCAGACTCCTGATTCTGGAATATGAAGGGTAATGGAGAGGAGAACTCCACCTCTCAATGAGCATGATCCAGGGTTGAACAAGGAACTTAACCCACTGCCATTTACCATTGCCTTTCCAGCAGGAGTTTCACTGTGATGAACTAGTGATATGATTTTCACCCATTCTTCCTGAAATTCATAGAATTCCATATTTCTTGGAACTGTTTGTTACAGTTATGGTTTCCGTATTCCACCAGTGAGCACTACTGCATGTGTGTGGTAGTGGGAAAAGATGTGGATAGATAAATTTACTTTTCATTCATAGGGAACCAGATCATGCATAGCTAGATTTAATTCTAAAAGAAAGGATTATACATAATTCAGATTTTTTGATCTTTGGGGTTGATAAATTAACTAGGTGGAACTTCAGATTGTTTGTCTGGGGAAAGGTGTTGAGGATATGAGTTCTAGGTGTGGGAAATATCTGCACATTGATTCATGGTGGCCAGAACAGAATTCCAGGGACAGCTTGTTCTCTGCAAAAATGTATGCTCTTCCTTCCATAGTACAGTTTTGCTGGGATGCAATTGCCCAGTCTGAGACTATATTTTTAGTCCTATTTGCATATTGGAGAACTTAAGTGAATAATGTCATTATTAAAAAGAGAAAGCATAGGTGTTTTGGAATGGATTATGTTCCCCAAAAAGACATGTTAAGGTCCTAATCTCTGGTCCTGTGAGTGTGAATTTATTTATAAATAACATCTTTGCAGGTGTTATTAGTTAAGGAAAAAACCAAACTGGATTGGGGGGAGGGGCTAAGCCAGAGATGAGAGACAGAAAGAAAAGTGGGCCTTGTGATGGAGGCAGGGATTGAGTTATGCCACAAGTCAAAGAGCATCATGAATTGCCAGAACCCTACAGATTTCAGACGACAGCTTTATTCATATTTCTTGTCTCCAGAAATGTGAGACAATATTATTCCGTTGTTTAAGCAAAGTAGTCTGTGGTAGTTTGTTACAGTACTCCTGGCAAGCTAAGACAATAGTTGAAGAGAAAGACTGATGTGTAGGTGAATGAATCAAGATACTTATTTTGGAAAGGTTTGGTTTGACATGTCTATAAGATATCTAGATGAATAATATATCAATGCCAAATACAGAGTTAAGGATACAGTTTTGGAGTTTTCCTTATTAAAGTTGTTTTAGGGTGTCATGTACCCTGAAATGTACCCGCCCCCTCCCCCAATCTGGTGTTAAAGAAAGTTGTTACTTAGGTAATGGTTGGCTTATTTACTTTTAGAGCTATTATCAGAACTTGATCAATCAAGAAGCCATTGCCCTGAATGACAGGCATTGTTTTCGAAAGAGGAAGGAACCATAGAGCATATTGGTTTAAGACAATGAAATCAGGATATCTGGGTTTACACTTCACACTGCTACTTCCTAATTATATTAAGATAATCAAGTTACTTCATATGACAGTTTGAAGTTTTTTGGTGAATCCCAGCAAAGATCGTATTCTTGGAATTAATCCATTCCTATGGGTGTGGGATCCTTTGATTGGATTGAATTCAGTTGAGGGCCTTTGATTGGAGTACTTCAGTGAGATGTGACCCAGGGTGAGTCTTGGCCCTCTTGCTGGAGTCCTATATAAATGGGAGAAATATGCAAAGACACACGAGGGAGAAAGCCACTATTTTACCCTGCCATGTGAGAGAGAACTCTAGGATTGCCTGCAGCCCAGAGGCTATGAGAGAGGGTCTTGAAGGCTAGAGATGAGCCATATGCCTGATTGCCTCAGCTGAGCTCAGGGAGAAAGTGAGCCTGGAGAAGAAGGCAGAGACTGGCCACCATTGTGCCTTGCATTGTGGCAGGAGTCCAGGACCACGAGCAGCCAACTTTGGTGAGACAGCATCTCTTGATGATGCCTTTATTTGGACATTATCACAGCCTTGGAACCATAAGATTTTACTCTAATAAATTCCCATTATAAAAGCCAACCCATTTCTGGTATTTTGCATTGGCAGCCTTTGGTAAACTAAGACATTTCATCTCTATAAGTCCATGCTTCCACCTATGTAAAATGGCATAAATATTTATAAACTTGATGTAAGGATTAGCTGAGCTAATATATTTAATATGTCAACCAAACAAAAATTAAAACATGGTCAAAATAAGATATTAATTCTGAAAAGTATATTGATAACCCCCCTACCCACTGAGCTAAAAGTTACTACTAAACCACATTGTAGAGTTCCAGGGCAAATGGTTCATGGTTTGAGGAATGAAAGCTTCCTGATATTATATTTTGTTACAATTCCCAATGGGTTTTCATTTTAGTAAAATAAACTCCTAGCTATCTTCTTTGATTTATAAGTGATATTTCAAAGCAATATCCTTTTAAAAATGGATTATATTAGTATTACTAAACACATTTTCTTGCAGAAAAAATCCTAAAAATCCAACAAATAAAATCAGTTTACTCTCTGCCTACTTAGAAATATTCCTGCAGTTTAGGCCCATTAATTTTGATTAAAGGAATAGCGAAAGCAGAAAGTCCTTTTTAAAAAAATTAACTGCCATTATTAACCTAGTCCTCAATTCATACTAAAACCCCTTTGCATAGATTGTGAAATACTGACAAATTTTTAGACTTATTTTCATTGTCTTTTCACAAAACGAGAAATATAATCTATGGGATTCTGCATTAAATCTTAAGAACAATAACAAACATTTGGTTTTAATGAAAAGTGAAACTATGGAGTAATTTTCACCTGACCCTTCTTTCCTGTTTTCTGATCTAAGATGCTCATTTTTAATGGTACTACTGTTTTTACTTCATACCAGGGCTTACAGGAACATTTTGCATATACTTCAAATGGAGTATCAAAAGTTACTAGCCCATAAATTGAATCTCTCTTTCTACTACGTGAAAAACTAAATGCTTTCATCTGGCAATCTTGGTTTCTATGTGGCATATTTCCAATGACAATAGATTAAAAAATTATTTTCAGGTGTTATTTGGCTTGCCCAGAAAGAGTTCTCATGAATATATAAAAATGGCAGGATGGCCTATTTAAAATTAGTCTGAGTTCCAAAAGTGGATGATCCATGTATAAATAATGCTCCTAATGTGTAATAAGTAGTGCTATTCACTGGGAACATTTTGATACTTCTACATTTGGCAAACAGAGGCAGCAGATTTTAAATGCACTTGCTCTTAGAAATTTAAGCGGTCTTGATGATTTTGAGCTTGGCTGAATTTGCTAAAGTTACTCAAAATACAAATTATTAAGGAGGCATTTCATGCACATAAGAAAAGGGCAGAATTCCAAAGCAAACAAATATATTCCCATAGAGGGGTTGTCTAAAGTTTATTAAGAGAATCAGGATTGATAAAGATGCTCTGAGAACATTCAAAGGCAAAAATCCTCCCTTCGTCTCACTTTCAAAGACAGACTAAACCAAGGTTGACTCATTTGCCTAACCTGCCATGCTAAACTTCAAATAAATTGGAAATTCTATGAACATAAACACTTTCCAGTCAAACCTAATACAGGATTGTAATAAGTATCTTACCCTACCTAATGGTAAAACTGCCAGTGAAGACTACTCAATCTCTGTCAAAACGAAATAAAAAAAAATTGTTTTAATATTTGAGTGAAGCACATAATAAAATTAAAGAGTTTCTTTAACAAAGTTTTCAATTCTCTTTATTCATAAACATGAAGATTTCAGATTATGCAAAGTATAAAGTGATTGCATCCTTTGGATTAGAGAGATAGGTCTGCAAGTATAATGAAAATTCTCCCCTGACTAAGAACTTCAAAGGCATCATGGGAGCTACACTCCTGCTTCTGTTATTATACATAACTGTTATTTGTTAGCGCCTTGGGATTTATAGAGTACTTTTATACGCATTATCTTTTTCAACTATTTATTCATGAGTCAGCAGATATTTACTGAGTACCTAGTATATAAATTTGAAACTGTATTGGAAATAAAGATTTTGTGCTATTAACACACAGATGGTAGTTGAAATTAGGAGATTGTATGAGTATTTCCAGAGAGCATGTAATTACGATGAAAAACACAGGGGGTTGATCAAGAAACAGAAAAATATCAATATCAAAGATTTGAATAGAATTAGTATAGAAATGTAATAATATGTAGATATTGGACAAGAACAAAGATAAATGAGTATGGGTTCTCAGACATCAAAAATACTAAGAATGCAACAAAGGAAGAAGTGTTAAATGAAGCAAGAGATTAGGTAAGATAAAGACTAAAATTTTGCCTTTCACAATTGTTAGCTGGCTGCTGCTAATATTGGAAATCTAAGAAAAACCTATTGTACTTTATAATTAGATATGGATAATATATATTCAACACCAAGAGCAGTGGATGATAATGCCTCAGATAATCTGTATATGACCCACTGGACTTAGCTGATTGGTTCAGGAATAGTATGTTATCCAAGTTCAGTCAATGAGAGCTTTTCTAACGAATTTCCAAACAGAATCAATGAGGCAAGAATTGTTCCTACTCTGGTGGTGATGGGAGCCATATGATATGTGTTTATTGATTGCCAAAACAGTCAGAGTTTCTCATCCCTTCCTGTAACTACACACTTTGCAATGTGACTTTCCAGTAAGAAAAGGAAGCTATTTCTCCACCTTTTGAATTATGGTTGGCCTTGAGAGCTTCGTTAACAAATAGAATGTGGAGGAATAAATGGTGGGCCAGTTCCGATACCAGTACTGAAGAGGCCATGCATATTTCTACTCTCTATGTTGGATTCCTGCTCAGTGAGAACACACATGAATAGCCTGCAGGAGGGTGAGAAGGCATGTAGAAGATAATCAAGATGCCTCAGGCAATAGCCACCAACCCGTCTACCTAAAGCAAGGTTCAGAACTTCCCTAGCTGACCTACAGCTCACTGAAGATGCATGAGGTTGCCCAATTGAAATAAGAACTGCTCAGCTAAGTCTAGTAGAAAATGTTGATGGTTTTAAGTCATCAACTAAATAAATCAGATGTTGGCAAACTATGGCCTGCAAGTCAAATCCAGTTTGCTGCCTCATTTTGTAAATAAATATTTATTGAAACACAGCACACTCATTCATTTATATATTGTCTATGACTGATTTCATATTTTACTGGCAGTGCTGAGTAGTTGCAACAAAGACTTTATGGCTCACAAAACCTAAAATAGTTATTATTTATTTTAGCTACATAAAAATTTTGCTGACCACTTAAAGAAATCATTGCTCTTTTTATGTCATTTTGTTTTGGGGTAACTTGTTATGCAAAAATGATTAGCCATAACAGGAGTAAAAATTAGAAGCCCTGGGAAACCACATATTCTGGGATATGGAGGTAATCCTGAATGCATTATTAAGAAAGAATTAAGCTATATATGATATAAGCAAATAAAACAGATGGAGAAAGAAAGGCCACTGGCACAATTTCAGGCTAGTTGTCTTTAAGGCCCAGCTCCACCTATTTTCTAACTAGGGTGTCTGTAGAGTCCCCTAACAAACCTCCAACAGTAACCACGTTACTACTTAAGCTACACTTAGGCTTTACTATTTGTAAACAAAAGAATCTTAACTGATACACACATATGTGTAAAAGAGAGAACGTAGAAGTTTCTGGCATGCTTAATATTGCAATTAATTTAATAATTTATGTATGCCCTGAAATATAGCAAGTACTAAAGCCTTGCCTGCTTCATTGAGTTTTATTTACAGAAATAGAATTTACAGCAGGGAGGAGGCTGATGCTGCATCATTTTCTTTGGCTTTCTGCCACAATAGAAGTCAACAATTATTTCCAGGTTTATGTTTTCTACTTTTTTAATAAGAATTACTTAAAGAAGAGCCTAGAAAAAATAACTCTGATAAAGTGATATACTGTTTGAATCCATTTTATTTCTGGGTAAATGCATCATTTTAAAGCATACTCTATCTCTACAGGTTCACAAGTATATACTGGAGTAGCAAGTAAAAATCCAAGCCATTTTTTTTTTCTTTACAATGGGAAAAAATCAAATTCTTCAATTTCTACAAGCATATTGTGTTCAACAAAAAATGTTGGAAAATATTTCCTCTTTTAAAGACTGCATTGCTGATTAGATCTTTTTTCTTAAAGATTGTTTTCAATTCAACTCAACCCTTGGTTCGACTATAAATAAATTTTGACCTTCCTTATTTTAAAAATTATTTTAAATTCCTTTTAATTTGTTTTGCCATGAAGCTTTAGAAACAGTATAATGAGAAAATAAAGTTTTAAAAGAATTTAGAGTTTAGATTTTACTTTTTGTAGAGGCAATATGATTAAGCGATATATAAACAAACAGTATCCTGTAGTGTAAGATGACCATAAATATCTCCTGCTTTGCCTAAGACAATCCTACTTTAGTCCTGTGGTTCTATCCTAATTACTTTATGATATATTGATAAATAGTGATTACAATAATTATTTTATAATAATTCATACTCAAAAGTGCCCAGTATGAGCAATAAGTTGTATAGTGACTGTCTATTAAGATGCTAGCTAAAAGTTGTTTTTGGCTTAATTAAACTAACACATTGATAACTTTATCAGGGAGAATGTCTATCCAAAGAGTAACAGCATTTTTAATATAATTGTAAATACATTTGGAAGAAATATAGTTAAGTAAATGATTATGTGGTCTAGCGATTTTTACTACCTTGTATCACACTGTATTTAAAATTTTACAACTCATCATCAGTTGTATTCATCCAAAAATTTCATCAGTATATGTAAATAGATTTCTGCTATACACTTATTTATTTTTTATTAAAATCCGTACATGGTATTTGAAATAGCCTCAAATAGGGCCTACAACGATCCCATCCCACTCATCCTCACCGCCTTGTGCATCCCCTCCACTTGAATATGGGTGGACTTAATGACTTCTAATGAATAGAATGCAGGAGTGATGGGATGTCACTTTTGATATTAGGCTATAACAAGACTACTGATTCCATCTTGGATGTTATCCCTCTCTCTTAATGTGGTACCTTGTAATATTCAATTATAAGACCAACTCTTTGAAGAGATTAATGATATGCTTCACAGATCCTCTTACTATACAGTTAGACCTTTAGGAAAGTTGAACTGGTTTCTATCAGCCCTTTTAGCAGGAGCTCAAGGTAGAGAGGTGGTTTTCTAGAAGGGACTTTTGAATGTGGATTTTGACAACTGCAACATACCCAGGAAAATTCAGAGGATATTCTCAAAGTGCTTAAGATTTAAGTATAGAGAGACATTGTCAGTTTGGATTGAGGGTGTCAGAGAGAAATTATAAAATGTGGAGCAACCTTTGGAGCCCCAGAATTCTACCAGCAGGTAAGAGGCTGAAAAAGCTTCTCAGCTGTAAATATGTGCTACCTTTCATGAAAAAGAAAAGAAGATTCAGAGGATGGAACCAAGAGCCCAGACGGTGGAACTAAGAGCTAGGGAATCATTCCCAGACCTTGAGACTAAATTAAGAAACTTTGCCTGGCTGGATTTCATATTTTCTGTGAACCAGTGATTTATTTGTGCCATACATTTCCCCCGTTTTTGAACAGATGTGTCAATATTGCATATTCAACAGACGTTGGATGTGAAAAATTCAGATAACTTATCTATTTAATTTCTCAGGTCTTCAGATAGAAAGGAACTGTACATGAGAAGCAGCATTTAAGGAAATACATCCAAATAGTCTCATCCATACCTGAACCTGATTTAGATGATGAGATTCTGGATTTTGAGCTGATGCTGTAATGAGAATTTTGGGACCCATGGGCAAGTGTGAGTGTATATTATACAAGAAAGGTATGTTTATCACTAGGAGCCAGAGGGTTGGTTGTGCTAGGGAACCTCTTAAAAGGTTTCAAAGATTCCCACCTCCTGGTATTCATGTCCTTTTGTAATTTCTTCTCCCAGTTAATGGACTAGACTTGTTGATTCACTTCTAACCAATAGAATACAGCAAAAGTGATGAGGTATAACTTGTGAGGTTAGCTTATAAAAAGAATGCTAATTCTGTCTTGGGTATTTTCTTTTGCTCTCTTTCAGATCATTCATCACTCATTCTGTAGAAGCCAACCACTATGTTAGACAACAGCCCTGTGCAGGGGCCCATGAGAAGACAGATTGAGTCTTACTAGCAATCACATCAATGACATGGAAGTGGATACCCCAAAACAAACCTTCAGGGGAGACTGCAGCCCTGGTGGAGAGTTTGAAGGCAGTTTTATGACAATGTTTATTTCCATGGCACCCAGCTAAGCCACACTCATATTTCTGACACACAGAAATGATGAGACAGTAAATGCTTGTTGTTTTTATCTAATAAGTTTTGGGGTGATTACGCAAAAAAAATAGATAACTAATGCAGTATTTTATCTCCATTAATTGTGAAATTTAAAATAATTTTTTAATAAAAGATAGACAGCAGTGATGCTAGTTATGAATTAATTGCCCTGTATTAACTACAGTTATTAACTGATCTTCTTTCTTAGCATTAAATCTTTGTTACAATTTTTTGTAAGACTACTCTTTCTATGATTTTGGATTGACGTTTTTGTCTCAACTGCATAGTAATAGAAATTTGGTAACTTAAAGTCTCCTTCCTGGCACTAAAATACAAATTAGAACAGTGCTCTAATATTTCCAGTGAGAATGTAATAAAATGTATTTAATGAAAATTTAAGCTCTGTGAACATTTAGTTCACATAAATATTGGTTTGTACTTATTGCAAGTGATAGTTATGATACTTACAAATATATCATAATTTCAATCTGAAAATTGAATGTATATATGTATTGGGAAAAAATTTAGTGAGTATTGTTCAAACCTAAAAGTGAAACATCATGCAGGAAACTTTGTTAATCAACAAACCAATGCCTCACTAGTCAGCATTTTTCATATTTTAAGAGGAATGATGAGAACTAGAACAGTGGGCACATTGGGGGATGTTTTGTAACAAATAAGAACAGATAGGGTGCATTCCGGGGAGTGTTGTGCTCCTCCCTGGGAAGGCTGGCCACTTTCTCAGGGACTGACACATAAATGTACTGCCTGGGGAGTGTTGTGTTCCTTCCTGAGGAGGCTGGCCACTTCCTTGGAAATTGACACAGTACTCGCAAGGTGGCATCTATAATCGAGTTCATTGATTGTGAGTGCAATAAAAGGGACAGTCCATGGTCAGGCCAGTTAAAGTCCCACCCTGGGAGAGGGTGCTTTGCACACGTGTTGTTTTCCATCAAGACTCTGGTATCAGCTACTGATTCGGGACTTCCCAGCTGAGAGCTAGATGTTGGTGAGTTTGTATGTAAGACTGCTCTATTTTTCTGTCATTTTGTGACTGTTCAATATTGATTTAATGTTTTAATTATGTTATTCTTGTTTCTCACTCTAATTGTCAGTATAGACTTATTAAACTAGATATGCATATATATATATATTTATGTTGCATCCAATCGGGACTCTGGCCGGACATGGGCCAGTTAAGTTGGTGTGCCCCCCAGGTTTGGTGAGCCTATATCTATATGTATGTATATCATGAAGGATTTTGATGCAGCAGCAGTTGGACGCCTGTTTGTAGGCAATCCTTTGCCTATTTTATATTCTCCCAATTATTAACAGAAGTTTAATAAATATATGTCTGTGTATTGCTTTCTTATGCTTTAGTTAAGTCATCATATCAATCTATATACACATATATATAGTAAAGCATTAGCAAAGCATTTTATCTAGCAGAATAATATATCCCTGTATTGATAAAAATGTTATAAGAATTATAATTTTGAATTAGCTTCTTGAAAATATTCTCAAAATATTTCACTGGAATTTTTGTATGTAGTAGTGCAATAGCTCCTGACCATTTCAAGAAATAGGTCATATTTTTAATGTTAATAATTCAAGTGTGATCATAGTTATTCTGTTTACTCAGCATGTAAATCATGCTTGATATGGAAATTGAATGCTGGATATCTTACAGTAACTTCATATTCCCATTAACCCCAGTGATCCATAGTCAATAGCTATGGAATCACTATTATTGTTGGAACCATTTGCAGTCAGAAACATGAAATCTAGATTCAGCTTTACTGATATTTTTCTACTTTATATTACCTTAAATAATATTCCTAAGCACATATTTCTGCATTTTGATGAGAAATCTGGTGTGATGATCCCGAAGTTCTCCTCCAGCACCTAACTACAGATGAAGAAATAGGCAGATTTTGCCCTACATATACCATAGAGTTTCACTTGAACCAAACAGGTGTCATCTAACATCCACTCCATTATGTAGTAGGTATATGGTGTGGATAAAATTTATCCACCTCAAGCTCCTAGACTGGATTCTAAACCAGTTAGAGCATTCCTATCTCTACCGTCACAGAAATTTATTCAGGAATTTGAATCCTAAGCCAACAACATTAAGTTTCTATATGTTTCAGGGCTGACCCAACAGTGTACAGTTCAGAATTTGTTTCTAGGAATTTTGAGACTTAGACACTCTTATGCCAGGAGGACGTCCAGGAGGATGATGTAAAATATAAATATGAGAGCTGGAACAACAGCAGCCATTTTGCCATGCTGAGGAACATGATCCTGAGAAACAAAGATGACAGAGAACAACTAAGAGAATCACATATAAATGACACTGGAACCCTAATTAAACTGGGCCAAAACCCTACCCTGTCTTTACTCATCTTAGTCATCGAGCCAATAAAACCCATTCATAGTTTAAACGAGTTAGAGAAACATTTTCTTCTATTGGATTTTGAAACATTCTAACTGTAAGAAGTTTGCTGAGTGGAAAATATTACATAAACTATAATACAAAGGTTTTTGTTATCATATAATGCTTATCATATCACAACTATATATTGCAAAGTCTAAAGAAAATATAGTTGGCTTGCTAGGAGAACTAACCTCAGAGAGAATTTACCACAGGCCAGGCATTATGCTAAATATGTTTACCTCCTTCCTTTTAAATTCTTAGCAATATACAAATAGGTCTCAAATAATAGTAATAAAAGATGGTATGTAATATCAAAAGTTGAACTGTTGGTAAGCAGCAGAGCTAGGATGGAGATCTTTCTAGTTTCAAATTTCATTTACTTTTTACCACACCACAGTTCAACAAAAAGAAATATGGCAAATATCTATCATTGTACTTGAAGATAGGTGTCTACAAGCATATGAGTATATTAGCATATGTATATTTGTGAGTAGATATATACTTTTTGACATTATGAACATAAAGTTTGGCCTTAGATTTTTCACTTATAAAAAAGATGATGCACACTTTGTATTAATGTCATAGGAAAAACATGGGATGAATAATAGGAAGATATGCATATTTTGTTAGTCTTTTGTTTATGATCCCAACAGTATAAATATTGACAATGAAACAATTTATTTTAAATATTCTAATTTCATATTCCCCCAAAGACTTTATTTCAATAGCTTGACATTCAAAGCTACATATGATTGCACTTACATGATGTTACAAACCACTTTTATAATTGCTTTTAACCAGGTTCCCCTGTTGTTGAGATTATCCTTCCTATTCTCTCTCTGTTAAGTTGAGAGAAGAAATAATAACACTTCACCTTTCACCAGTTTTGATTTCCTGGTTTTCAGTTTGCTTTCACATGTATGTTGTCATTTACTATTCATAACCCCCTATTAGAAAACTAAGACAAATTTATACCAGCCCTAATGTTATGTGTGGGGCACAGCAGGCTTGTGACAAAAGTCACAAGCTAATGATGATAGCTCCAATATTAGAATATAAATACAAATATTCAAATTATGCCCCAATTTAGGGTTTCCTATGTTAGGTAATTCTTATTTGTCCTAGCTTGTTCTCCCTTATAACTCTAGTTTCTCCCATGATTTGTAGCCTTTTTCATATCAAGAAGCAAAAGTAAGCAAGGAGACTACCCCATGTTACCCCATCATTGCATTGGTATATTTGAAGGACCCTGTATGTCATGGGATTAAATAATGTTTGGAGTCATTAGCAAAGCAAAGTAAATGAACATATTTCAAATGGCATGGTTAGCATTTCAAACAATTGATAAAACTCACTTTAACTTACATTTATCTAAAATGTCGGATGTATATATTTAAAACCTCTAGAATAAAACAGTTATAACTGATATTAGTAACAGTCAACTGTTTTAAACAGTCTCAAAAGGAAACACTGTCACTATCTCTCTTCAAGGACAACCAGTTTCTATTCCACAAGAGGCCATGGTTGCAATGCATCATGTTTATTTAATGAGTTCTTAATTTTTTAAGACTTGTGCCATACCTCCATTAAGTTCGTGTTACTTTCAGTTGTCTATATAGCAAGGCAAAGGCCCCAAAATCAATATACAAGGAACTTCCTTTTAAGCCTATAATCAATAGTTGCCAATGATGAATAAATATCAATTATTAACAATGGATGTGGTTTAGGTTATTTTACTTATGTCTGCTTTTAAAGTACTTGTAATGGATTGCTACTGTCAAGTGCATCCATTAAACAGAGTTCACTGCTAAAAGCACAGAGAAGAGTCAGAATTGTTCACAGTGGTATTTACTAATCACACATTACCTCTTTTTGATTCAAAAATTTGCTTTTCGTGATCTAGTTAAAAAATAACAACTAAAACAACATTGTCCTAAAGATGGATTCCTACTGCATTATTCATTAAAAAAAAAGAAATAATAGGATCATGGTAGTTATACATATTGAACTTGGAAGAAATTCACTATAAGAGCAGAATTTGCCAAAGATTAGACCTTTAAGTTCTTCCATGGAACAGTCACAAAATAACAGCCAGTAAACTTTGTTGGGCTAAGTTACAAACTGAGTTGAAATAAAGGCTTGGAGTGAGGCAACTCATGACAGCATGATGGTTTGGATCAATATTTTTTTAGAGGGATTATCTAAAAACCCAGTAGAATTCTATTTGGAACAACAGATTTAGATTGAAACCTGCTCAAAGAATGAGGGCCATGCATGGAAAAGAGAACTTGGAGCAGGACTCACATTTCAAAACTAGAAACCCAATGGAACAACAAAAAGTTGGAAATGGTAGGAAATCATTCAAAACCGTAAGTTCATACCATGAGAAAAAATGGGCCAAAAGTGTAAAATCCAAAAAAGAAATACACTACCTGGTAAACACATGGATCTAATTAGCTTCTCTGCATAAAGGATGACAAAATAGGTGGACCTACATTGAGTGGAATATATGATGATCGGATTAGTTAGTAAAAGTACATTATCACTAATTAATAATCAATTACATAACAGCTACCTTTTATGTACCAATTTTCTACTAGTTTTCTCATATTTATAATACTATTTTTAATTCCTAAAACAATTTCATAGGGGGAACTTATTTTTCAGAGATCAAGTTTACAATGACCTTAAAAACTTGATTCAAATATATTCTTTTACATATTTGAATTTCCATGATTATTTTTTGTTCTTATTTCTCTGAATATAAGTTATGAATCATGTGAAGGCATTAAAATAGGGATTTATCAGCCAAATAAAAGTTTCAATGTCAAGTGTTTTTCTGGCCTCAATGAAGTTTAACTTCTAGAATAAAAGGAGCTCAATATTTCCTTTGGATTTTATCAAAACTATTCTAAATTAGATATCTGGAAAAGCAGGTGAGTTTATAAACTGAAAAAAAATCTGAATTTATTGTCTGTGAGATTCACCCACTTAAATATCTATGGAAAGTCTAATCAAGACAAAGAATCAGTTTATTTATCTGGGAGAAATCCTTCTTTCAAATGGTCTCACTAGAAACTTGGCTTATTTCATTGATCTTTATATATAATATGATTAATCTCTAAACATTACAAAAATTAAACCTAATATCCTGATGAAATCACATTACAGCTATATTTTCAAATGTTTGTGCTGTATAAAATCCAGTTTGAAGGTTAAATCATTGCTCAATTTTTCCTAGAATAGGGATCTGAAATGTTTGCTTTCTCAAAATAGAGAAGAAAGTGTTTCACTATTTACCTTTGGGAATATTAGGCATTTAAGAGGAGAAAACATGTACTAAAGAGACAGAGTGTGTTATCTGAACCTTTCCTTTGTGGTTCGATGCCATTTGCCATAAACTGAAATGGCTTTACAGAATATAATACCACATCACTCTAATAGAATCAAACATGATTCCCATCTAATCCTTTTTTTTTTAATTAAAAGAATTTAAAAATAATATTTAAATTGATATAGATATTAAATTGTATAACAAATGAAAACAGAAATGAGTTATTTCCTTTGAATCACAAATGATGAAAATCATGTTATATTTGGGTAAGAAAATTAAAACCATGTATACATATAATATGCCTTAAGATATATTCATTATTTAAGTTTCAAAGAAGTTGTTATAATATATTATAACCTATTATATGCTTCCAGGATTAATACATTACATTGAATCTCTATGTAAAGAAGCATAGAAGAGTAAACCTGGTATTTGGAATAAAGAAGCACATTTGTTATGAAGATAGAAAATATAAAAGTGAAAAAACTGTAGTCTGTTCATTATCAATGCTAGTTATTGTTACTGCATTAATAAAAATAATATATTACAGAAAACAAACAATAATTCTTGAGAGAGGCAGAGAGAGAGGGGAGAGAGAGAGACACACACACAGAGAGAGAGAGAGAGAGAGAAAGCGAGCGCGCGCCACAGAAGCAAGAAGCTGAGCACAATGAAACCAGAAAGTGAAGGGAGAGACCAGAAGATGCTGCCATGTGGCAGAGGAGCCAGTATTGCTGGCTGCTGGTCTTTGGGAAGAAAGCATTGCTTTGACGATGTCTTGATTTAGACATTCTCAAGGCCTCAAACTGCAACCTAACTATTCCTATTGTTTAAAGCCAACCCATCTCACAGTATCTTCTTTCCACAGCCTAGGAAACTAAAATACCACATTAACACAGTAAGGGAAAAAAACACATAATCATCTCATTGAGGCAGAAAAGGCATTAGACAAAATTCAGCAGACTTTTATAATAACAATAATAATAATAAAAGAAGGAAGCTTCTGCAACACAATAAAGGCCATATATTCAAAGCCCACAGCTAACATCCTACTTAATGGTGTAAGATTGAAAGCTTTTCCTCTAAGATCAGGAACAAGACAAGGATGTCCACTGTCACCATTGTTATTCTGGAAGTTCTTGCCAGAGCATTCAGGCAAAATAAGTAATAAAAGGCATCCAAATTGAACAGGAAGAAGTAAAACTTGCCCTATTTGCACATGATATGATCCTGTATACAGAAAATCCTGAAAAATCCACCACAAAGTTCCTAAAGCCATTAAATGAATTCAGCAAATTGGTGGGGTACAAGATCAACACCCAAGAATCAGTAGTTTTCTATACATAAGCAATGAAAAACGGAAGAAGAGATTTTTAAAAATCCATACACAATAGCAACTACAAGTATCAAATATATAGAAATAAATCTAAACAAGGAGATAAAAGACTTGTACACAAAAAACTACAAAACATTGGTAAAAGATCACAAAGACGACCTAAATTAATGGAAGGGCATTTTGTGCTCAGGGGTTGGAAAACTAAATATTGCTAATATAGCAATCCTACCCAAAGCAATTTATAGATTCAATGCAATCCAATCAAAATTTCAGCAACCTTATTTTCAGAAATGGGAAAACTAATCATCAAATTTACATGGGGCTGCTGCCTCTGGAGAGCCCAGACTGCCCCAGCTATGGATTGTCCTGATGGTCCCAGGCAGGAGGCGGTGGCAGAGGCAGCGGGAGGATGAACTCTCCCTGGGAGCGGGATGCAGACCTCGTAGGTTTCTACAGGGCCACCGAGCCCCAGCGACACCCGAGGGTCTAGGCAGTGTGTAAGATGTTGTTTCGTGAAGAAATCCAGAGGATGTTCCAGAAGATAATCATATGTAAGAGATACAGTGACTTTAAGAAATTGCACAAAAATCTCTGGCAAATTCACAAAACTTTTTCCTACATTTGGAAATGTTTCCTCCACTTGCTAAAGGAACAGTATTTGAACCATTTGATGAAACTGTTAGTGAAGAGAGAAGACAATGTGCTCAAGATCTGCTACAGTTCTCTGCAAATATTCCTGCTCTTTATAACAGTAAGCAGCTTGAAGTGTTTTTCAAGGGTGGAGTAATTAATGATGGTTCTGAATTGATTGGTACTGCTGAAGCTTATTCGATTTTCCTCATTGATAGCTTTCCCTAATATGGAAGGAAAGTCAAGCCCTATCAGTGGTGAAGCTGTGAAGAGAAGAACAGCAGAGTTATCTTTTGTAGGCAGAGTATCTCTAGCCTTTATGGAAAACCCCAACTTGATGATGTATAACAGACTCAAGGATCACTACCTTCAAGGCCCCCTTGGAACCTAAAGAGCCCTGCCCAGGAGGTGAAGCCCTTCAGAGTCCTTGGGGGTGACTGACAAGGTTTTACTTGCAATGGACAAAAGGACAGAACAGACCTTCATTTTTAAAGGTCTAAGGAAAAGCAATGAATACAGCAGCAACAGAAAGACCATCTTCCCTTGCTGTGTGCCCAACACAGTGTGTCTGCACAAGTACATCATCTCCAAGAAGTCAGTATTTCTCGTGCTGCAGTATGCGGAAGGCGGCTAACTCTGGTCATATATCAGATACATTCAGCTAACGTATTTTAGCAGGTGGAGTGAGGCTGAAGATTTCTGTGACAGCGGTGCCATAGAATGTACTGTGCCCCAGAGGTTGGAGCAATCACAGAAGAAACTGAAGCCTGTGATTGGTGGAGTTTGGGTGCTGTCCTCTTTGAACTTCTCACTGGCAAGACTCTGGTTGAGTGCCATCCAGCAGGAATAAATATTCATACTACTTTGAACATGCCAGAAATGTGTCTTTGAAGAGGCTCACTCCCTCATTCAGCTCCTGCAGTTCAGTCCTGTGCAACGTCTTTGTGCTGGCATTGCTGGGGTTTAAGACATCATATTTCATCAATTTTTTATCCTATGGATTGGGCAGAACTGATGAGATTAACACAATGCAGGGTTAGTTGCACACATTCTGATCTTTGTGACAGGTATCTCTAGCACTGAGGCAACTTTGCCTTTAGTCATTTATGGAGCGCCAAATCATTTGGATAAAGACATTTAAGGAAATGGGAGAAGAAAAAGGTTAAACAAGAGCAATTTATTTACAGTTACTATCTGGACAAGACATTGATTTATAATAGTAAGGGGTTGTTACATACAAACCTTTGACCAATGTGTAATCGTTATTTAATCTACAGTTAGTGTTGCAGATGAGTCGCAAACCCAACTGAAAGGAGGGCCCTTCAAGATATTCCTCTGTTAGGAAGTTCTAAGGACCTTTACATCGCAGCTATTGGTTTATATGATCAAATTAATATTTGCTGATACTCTACTAAAATGCTTCATGAATAATGTCATCTATGGAATATCAAACATGAGAAAAAAGAATATATGTATATGTCTAACAGGAAACTTGTACCATGGTGCTGTATAATTAATGTATCTTCAATGTGGTCTCATGTTGTTTCATACTTTCAGAAATCCATGTGAGAGAAAAAAAACACTCTCGGCTGTCAACTTTGCAATTTGTTGTTTGATATTGCTTATTTAGAGAAGACATTCATATCAACACTCATGCTCTCTATCTTCAACTTCATTTCCTTTCTCCATCTTTCCATTTCTTATACTTCTTACATATTCTCTATATTCCATTCAATCAAAACAACAAAAAAGGGAAGGGAGTATTTATTTCCCCAAATTGTGTCAACATAGCAAGGACTAAGAAATCATGATGTCAAATAAATGTGGTAAAAAAATTTTTTTTTAATTATATGGAAGGGTAAAGGTTCCAAATAGCTAAATCCACCATGAAAAAGAAAAATGAAGTTAGGAGTCTCACACTTTCTGATCCCAAAACTTAAAGCAAAGCCATAGTAATCAAAAGATCATGGTACTGGAACAAGGACAGACAAATAGATCAATGGAATTGAACTGAGAGCTCAGAAATCAATCCTTACATTTATGGCCATCTGATTTTTGACAAAGTGGCAAAGACCACTCAATTGGGAAAGAATAGACTTTTCAACAAATGGTGCTGGGAAAACTGGATCTCCAGTTGCCAAAAAAAAAAAAAAAAAAAAAAAAAAAAAGGAAGACCACTACCTTATACCTTATACAAAATCAACTCAAAATGGATCAAAAACCTAAATATAAGAGCTAGAACTATCAAACTCCTACATGAAAATGTAGGGAAGCATTTTCAGAACCTTGTATTAGGCAATGGTTTCTTAGACATTTACACCCAAAGCACAAGCAACAAAAGAAAATAACAGGTAAATGGAACCTCTTCAAAATTAAATTTTTTGTTCCTCAAGGGACTTTATCAGGAAAGTAAATTGAAAATGTACACAATGGGAGAAAATATTTAGAAACAACTGACAGGATGGTAGATTTTAATGCAACCACATAAATAATCATTTTAAACATGAATGGTCTAAAAACACCAGTTAAAAGAGATTAATAGATCCAATAATCTGAACCAATTACATACAGTTTATAAGAAACCCAAACCTAAATATGTATGCATTTAGAAACAGAGCTTCAAAATACATAAGGCAAAGACTGTCAGGTCTTCAAAGATAAATAGAAGATTAATAGACAAATAAAAAATAAAGGTATACATTCCTATACTCCTTAAGTAATTTACAGAACAAGTAAGCAGAAAATCATTAAGGGTATAGATAATCTGACAAGCACTATCTCCCAACTTGACCTAATTCATATTTATAGTACACTCCATTCAGCAAAAAATATATTCATCTCACGTAAGTATGGAACTTTAGCCAAAATATAACATTTTTTTATTTTATTTTTTTTATTGTGGGTAAAAATCAAATTTTTCACAATACATACCAATATTTGTAAAATGATATATAAATACATATGCATATATGTGCATTTGTTTACATAAATTTTAGGGCAAAAAACTTAACTATACTAAGAATCATAGAAATCATAAAAAGTAGATTTTTAGATTATAATTAAACTAGAAAATACAATAATGTATCTGAACATTTCCTGATTAAATTAATAAAATTGAAATCTGTAGTACATTAGAATAAAATCAGTTAATGTTGGTTCTCTGAAAAGGTTGATAAAATTGAAAATCCCTATTTTATTTGAGATACTGGTAATATGTTTTCTATTTTTTCTTTGTCTTCCTATGTTTATAAATTTTATTGATCTTTTCAAAGAATTTTTTTTCCTTGATTTTATCTATTGTTTTTATGTTTATATTTTCATGGATTGCTGATTTTATCTGTATTATTTCCCTCCTCCTTTTGCTTTTTTCTTCTTTTTCTATATTTCTGAAGAGTAGCTTAGATTATTGGTTTAAGACTTTCCCTCTTTTCTAATGAAAGTATTTAGTGCTATAAATTTCCCTTTCAATAAGACTGTGTGTGCCACAAATTTTGATATGCTGTATTTTCCTGCAGTTCAATGTATTTGGCCCATGCATAATTTAAGTGTTGGTTAAAAAACTCAAGTATTTAGGATTTTCTTATTACCTTATTGCTTTCTAGTTTGATTTCATTGTGATCAGAAAACTCACTATATGTGATTTCAGTTATTTTAAATTCATTAAGGTTTATTTTATGGAACAAGTTGTTATCTACCTTGGTACATATTTTGTCGGTATATATATATTTAGGTGCTTGAAAAACATGATTATTTTGCTGCTGTTGGATGGAATGTCCTAAAAATGTCAATTAGACCCACTGATGATGTGTTCTTTATTCTTGTTGATTTTCTGTGTATTGTTCCTATCAATTGTTGACACAGGAGTGCTGAAGTCTCCAATTTTAATTGAGGATTTCTCTAATTTTTCTTTAATTTCTTCTTTTGCTTCCTGTATTTTCCAGCTTTATTGTTTGGTAGATCATGTACATTTTGCATTGCTATGTCTTCCTGGTGGATTGACCCATTTATTGTGTAATGTCTCTTGTCCTCCCAAATTAATTTCCTTGTGAAGTCTACTTTCTCTTCCATTAATACAGTTCCTCTTTTTTTCTTTTTTCTTTTTCTTTTTGAGGTACTGCTACCCTGGTAGGTGGCTGGGATCCCTAATTACAGTATAGTGAGGATGTAATATACACACCCTTGCTAGTGGAACTGGAGGTAAGGCCCTCGTTTTTCCTCTGGTGTTTGAAGCATATTTCTTTTCTAAAATTTTTGCCCCTTTCTTACTATGCTGCCATTTTTCTGGTTCTTTGGCTAGAAAGAGTAGGCATTAGTTGAGTCATTTTTTCGGTCTGTGACTTTTGACACATCCAGATTGCTGGCTTTTCCACTTCCAAGTATGGGATATATGAGGTAAAAAGAAAACTTTTTGCCTAGGCACCTCACTGTCCCTGTTATTTGAGTGAAGATGTCTCTAGGTTATTTTCCTTCTTGTACTTCTATCTTTAAAAGTCTTCTTAGGTTTGTTTGATATTTAATTTCCAGTGTTTTTATTTGTACTTAGTGAGAGGAATCTGGAAAAGGATTTCTCTTTTATCTTTCTGGAAGCAAAATGAGATTAAATATTTTAAGTATCAACTATCCCAGATTTGACCAATAGATTCAATCCAGTTACAATCAAAATCCCAGCACGCCTTTTTGCACATATTGAAGAGCAGATTCTAAAATTTATATGGGTAGACAAAAGAATGAGAACAGCCAAAATAACTCTGAAAAGGAAGCACAGAGTTAGAGGACTCACACTATGTGATATTAATGCTTAATATAAAGGAAGGGTAGTCAAACCAATGTGGTACTGATGAAAGGATAGAAACATAGATCAATACAACACAATAGAAAGCCCTAAAATAGACCCATATAAATACAGTCAACTGATTTTTGAAGATGCAAAAGCAATTAAGAGGAAAGTATAGATTTTTTCCCACAAATTGGTAGAAAATTAGATGTACGTATACAAAAATATAATAATCTAAATAAATATATCTTATAAAAAGAAACTCAAAATGCATTATAAACCTAAATGAAAACATTAAACTATGAAACTTCTAGGAGAAAAGATTGTAGAAAATCTGTGTGACCTTAGCTTCAACCAAATCCACAATGAACAGAATGGAAGACTTATAAATTGGAATTTAACATAATTAAAAATTTTGTTCTACTGTTAGAAATTAAAAATATGGAGAAAACATTTATAGATCACAGATGCAGTAGACTGCCTAATGCCCACTCCCCTTTCTGAGCTCTGTTTTCTGATTTTCATAAGTTTAGCAGTTTTCCTTTAGCAGGGCCACTTTGTCCCTAACACTAAGCAGGCAAATTCCTGAGCAAGCAGGCAGGCAGGGTTACAAAGGCAGAGAAGCAAGGTTAGCTTATCTTTCTAAAAGCAGAAGGCCATTAGGGAGGAAAAAGAGTCATTATCTGTATAGAGTTGTAAATTTCAATTCAAAGGGGCAGCCTGGGGTGCTTATCTTCCTGACCTGGATTCCATGGAGAAAAGGGGAGGTAGGAGGGGAGAGAGAGACCAGGGACCTAGGGGAGTTTATTTTTTTAAAGCTGTGGGTTTCTGCTGAGGGCGGGGTTGGGATCCCGGCACTTCCCTCATCATTCCCCCCTTCTGATGCCTTTATAATTCTTCATGGGGCATCACTTGCTATCACTGGGATTCTTTTATAGACCCCAAGGGCTGATATTTAACTCGAGGCATTACTTGGTGTTTTAAGGCATTTAAGCGGGAAGTGATGTATTGTGTTAGGTACCATAGAATGCATGGCCCAAAAGTTAAGAGAAAAAAGACTGAGACTATTACTGGCATAAATAGCAAAACCCAGGAGAGGAGATACTGGAAGTAATTTCTGTTGGCAAATGCCCGGTATACACGGTTTAAACGGTCTTTGGCTCATTCCTTTTAGCAGGGCCGCTTTGTCCCTAACTATTCCTGAGGAGTTTGCATAGAAACAGCATTCTTCCTCCAGGGCCTGACAGATCTCCCCTGAATTTGTGAGCAAGTCTAATCCTCGTCTGTTTTGCAAAACCACTTCCGCCAAGGAGTCTATCTGGTCTTGCAACCCATTGAGAGCCCCTGATATTTCTTCGAGGTCATTTAATGTTTCCCGAGCTAGTGTTTGTAAGCCCTCCTGACCAACTGCGAGAGAAGCCCCCACTACTGCTGCACTCCTTACTACTCCTAGTCCTAAGAATATTGGAATTACCTGTATTGCTCGTTTGGCTTGGGAGAGCTCTCCAGGCAATTCATTTCCATACATCGAAAACAATGATACTCGCCAAGCCAGGTAGCAGATGCCCTGGCCATCCTGGGGAAGGCACCAGTAGGCGTTGGTGCCACAGACCCAGATGGTGGAGTTTGTGACATCTGTCAGGCTCATTGAGTGGGCAGGTGGTGTCACAGTTGGCCCTTCCAAGAGGGAGGATGGTTGAAGGAGACCTGGTAGTTATGTTTTTACAGTTAGCCAGTTTTCCTGGGGGTTTGATTATGCAGACTGGGAGGGGCCTGGTTCCTGCCGCAGAGCTGTCATGGGTTAGGGGGGTTACGTTCCATGGGACAGGTACAGGGAAGATGGTTAGACTGGAGGAAGTGCATAGCCAGCAGGAAGCAGCTATATCGGGTCGGGATTTATTTAGGAGTTGGTGGAAATTTCAAACCTGGTTCAAAAGAATGTTGTGGGGGGCTGTTTTAACTTTGGCTTTTAGCATCTGGGCAGCTTTACTGATATTTCTCATCAGGGCTTTTTCTGGGGGTTGGGTTACCAGGATCAGTTAGACCAGTATAAGGTCTCCTGGGTCCGGCCCCTATGGGTTGTATATTCCGATTCCTAGTTTCAGTCCTGCCTGGGCCTTTAAAAAGGTATTTTCTGATCCGGTAGTTATGTTTAATAAGGTAAGTTTTATGGGATCACAGGTTTCTATGCCACACCCTGCCAGGCTGGGGATTTTCTGTAGGAGATACGGAGAAGTCAGTGGGACTCCCTTCCAAGGAGTGGTGGCACCTACTAGCAAGCTACAAGAGCGGCAGAATCCTCCACCTTTTGGGGGTCTCGGCAGAGGTATTTGTCATAAATCCCATTTCTGCGACCCCTACACCCTCTCTTGGGGGCCAGTATGCAGGCGTGGAGGTATGGGGCAACCAGCAAGGTGTAAGGAGCATGATCTTGGATTGCCCTGCAAGCGTCAAATATTGTAACGAAGTTACACCTGCTGAAGTTGCACCTGCCGAGAACGGGACTGAAGCATTCAGCACAGATTGTTTGCTCCAGCTTTGACTAACTTGCAGCTGCCATAGATTTTGGGGGCGGGTATAGGCTCTTAGGGAGGGGGCAAGGAAGTAAAGGACAA